>CAUYUJ010019498.1:5000-12500 GCA_963575745.1 Prorocentrum cordatum
ATTGTTCTGCTTCCAGTTGACTCCGATTCATGCCTGTGCATTCCGATCCCTATTGATCCATGCGATGCTTATTGATTCCAATGAATTCCGAATGATGCAGATTGATTCCGGTTAACCCCCAGTAACTCCCACTGATTCGTAGTAACTCCGCCAGTTTCTACTACATTCCCGACGATTCCGAATGATACCGATTGGTTCCTATCGTTTTCGACTGTGTCCTTTTGATTCCAATCACTTGATTCTTATTGATCCGGATTCCGAATGATCACCATTGATTCTTGATTACGATTAATTCATATTGAACCCATACCAATTCCAATTAGTTCTTTTGAACCACCACACCCAATTATCCTGGCGATGGACCCAACCATATGCAGTTGCGAGTACCGCATAGCAGGTTGGGCGAATGAGAGGGAACTCCCTAAGGGGCCACGAAACGTGTGAGAGGTGTGCCGAAATGGGTGCGGTGCCGCCATGCGAACGCAGCCACTGGGGCCTTCGGTGGAGCTCTCGATGGGGCCACGAAACGTGTGAGGGGTGTGCCGACATGGGCGCGGTGCCGCCATGCGGACGCAGCCACTGGGGCCCTCGGTGGAGCTCCTTATGGAGCCACGAAACGTGTGAGGGGTGTGCCGAAATGGGCGCGGTGCCGCCATGCGAACGCAGCCACTGGGGCCCTCGGTGGGGCTCCCTATGGGGCCACGAAGCGTGTAAGGGGTGTGCCGAAATGGGCGCGGTGCCGCCATGCGGACGCAGCCACTGGGGCCCTCGGTGGAGCTCCCTTATGGGGCCACGTAACGTGTGAGGGGTGTGCCGACATGGGCGCAGTGGCGCCATGCGAACGCAGCCACTGGAGCCTTCGGTGGAGCTCCCTATGGGGCCACGAAGCGTGTGAGGGGTTACCGAAATGGGCGCGGTGCCGCCATGCGAACGCAGCCATTGGAGCCCTCGGCGGAGCTCCCTATGAAACCACGAAGCGTGTGAAAGGGGTGCCCCGAAATGGGCGCGGTGCCGCCATGCGAACGCAGCCATTGGAGCCCTCGGTGGAGCTCCCAATGGGGCCACGAAACGTGTGAGCGGTGTGCCGAAATGGGTGCGGTGCCGCCATGCGAACGCAGCCGCTGGAGCCCTCGGTGGAGCTCCTTATGGGGCCACGAAGCGTGTGAGGGGTGTGCTGAAATGGGTGCGGTGCCGCCACGCGAACGCAGCCATTGAGGCCCTCGGTGGAGCTCCCTATGGGGCCACGAAACGTGTGAGGGGTGTGCCGACATGGGTGCGGTGCCGCCATGCGAACGCAGCCATTGGGGCCTTCGGTGGAGCTCCCTATGGGGCCACGAAGCGTGTGAGGGGTGTGCCGAAATGGGTGCGGTGCCGCCATGCGAACGCAGCCACTGGGGCCCTCGGTGGAGCTCCCTATGGGGCCACGAATCGTGTGAGGGGTGTGCCGAAATGGGTGCGGTGCCGCCATGCGAACGCAGCCACTGGAGCCCTCGGTGGAGCTCCCTATGGGGCCACGAAACGTGTGAGGGGTGTGCCGAAATGGGTGCGGTGCCGCCATGCGAACGCAGCCACGGGGGCCCTCGGTGGAGCTCCCTATGGGGCCACGAAGCGTGTGAGGGGTGTGCCGAAATGGTGCGGTGCCGCCATGCGACGCAGCCACGGTGGAGTGTGAGGGGTGTGCCGAAATGGGCGCGGTGCCGCCATGCGAACGCAGCCACTGGGCCCTCGGTGGAGCTCCCTATGGTGCCACGAAACGTATGAAAGAGGTGTGCCGAAATGGGTGCGGTGCCGCCATGCGAACGCAGCCACTGGGGCCCTCGGTGGAGCTCCCCATTGGGCCACGAAACGTGTGAGGGGTGTGCCGAAATGGGCGCGGTGCCGCCATGCGAACGCAGCCACTGGAGCCTTCGGTGGAGCTCCCCATGGGGCCACGAAGCGTGTGAGGGGTGCCGAAATGACTGCGGTGCCGCCATGCGAACGCAGCCATTGGGGCCTTCGGTGGAGCTCCCTATGGGGCCACGAAACGTGTGAGAGGTGTGCCGAAGTGGGTGCGGTGCCGCCATGCGAACGCAGCCACTGGGGCCTTCGGTGGAGCTCCCTATGGGGCCACGAAGCGTATGAGGGGTGTGCCGAAATGGGTGCGGTGCCGCCATGCGAACGCAGCCACTGGGGCCCTCGGTGGAGGTCCCTACGGGGCCACGAAACGTGTGAGGGGTGTGCCGAAATGAGCGCGGTGCCGCCATGCGAACGCAGCCACTGGGGCCCTCGGTGGAGCTTCCTATGGTGCCACGAAACGTATGAAAGGGGTGTGCCGAAATGGGTGCGGTGCCGCCATGCGAACGCAGCCACGGGGGCCCTCGGTGGAGCTCCCTATGGGGCCACGAAACGTGTGAAGGGTGTGCCGAAATGGGTGCGGTGCCGCCATGCGAACGCAGCCACGGGGGCCCTCGGTGGAGCTCCCTATGGGGCCACGAAACGTGTGAGGGGTGTGCCGAAATGGGTGTGGCTGACGCGGAGGGGGAGGGGGGAGGAGGCGGAGGAGGAGGAAGGAAGGAGAGGAGAGGAGAGGAGAGGAGAGGAGACGCGGGGCACCGTTTCTTCAAAACGAGGACCCAACACCACAGGATGGTTGGGAAAAAATGTATTGGTGTCGTTAAAAAGGCCTTCAGACATCCCCAAAGATCTTCAGGGATCCCCATCAACACTTGGAACTTATTGCTTCGTGGCCACTGGGAATCCTCAGGAACCATGAGGCATCCTCAGGAATCCACGACAACCTAAAGGACACTTCACGGATCGACCGGGGCTCTCCCAGGGATCCGTATGAATCATCAGAGGCCCAGGGGCGTCCCTGGGAATCTTCAAAAGCCCATGGGAAGCTCCAGGAATCCGCAAGGATCCCACCAGGCCTTTAGGGCGTAGGTGGTCTAGCGTGTCTTGTTTTCCATATGCCCCTCTTCCCCTTCGGGGAGTGATTACCCCTCTCCCTACCCCCTCCTCCCCTGGACGTGGACGGGGTGTCCTTCGAGTGGTTGGAGCGTCCAAGATGGCCCAAAATGGCTCCAAAACCGTTGCGGAGAATCCAATATGAGCTCCACGATGGCTCTAGATATCCGAAGATGCCTCAAGATGACCCCCAAGATGCTCCAGGAGGTCGCAAGATCGCTTCAAGACGGCTCCGAGTAGCCCAAGGAGCTCCCCAAGGAGGCCCCAAAGAGGCCGAAATCCTTCCAACACCTAAGGACAATCAATGTGTTTGCGTTTTCGCCTTTTCGTTTCTACCGGCCTTCCGAAGCCTCATGATGGCTCCAAGAGGGCCGACAAGGACCCCAAGGGGGCACAAGAAAGCCCCAAGACGGCCCTAAGAGGGCCCAAGAACGCTTCAAGATCGCCCCAGGAGGGGCCCAAGAGGCGATATTAGGCAAAAGCGCCCTAAGAGGGCCCCGACAGGCGCCCAGACGGCCCCAAGGGGCGCCCATGATGCCTCCAAGAGGCTCCCGAGAGGCCCCCAAGAGGCTTCAAGAGGATCCCCGAGGCACCCAAGATGCCCCCCAGACGTTCCAAGAGGCCCCCAGAAAACTCCCAAGAGACATCCGTGGAGGCTCTTGTGTTCGTCCCTCTTTTTGTCACATCCTCTTCCTTTTCCTCCTCTTCCTCCTCCTCCTCCTCCTCTTCCTCCTCCTCCTCCTCCACCTCCTGCTCCTCCTCCTCCTCCCTCTCCTCCTCCGCTTCCTCCTCTTCCTTCTCCTCATCCGCCTATTCACCCTCCTCCTCCCTCCTCCCCCCTCCCTCTCCCATTTCGGACGGCTCCCCCTGCCCTACGCTCCCCCATGTCCCTGATCACCCCAACTCCCCTGGGCATCGTTTCCTGATGGGCTGGTGGGGATACTTTTTAGTCAGCGGCCGCGGGCGAGCGCGCCAGCGGCGAGTCAGGTCAAAGCGGGCTACGCAGAGACTTATTAGGCAGAGGCGGCGCGCAGGCTACAGCAAACGCGGCAAGCCGGGGCCTCACGCAGCGGCCCAGCGGCAGGTGGGTGGCAGGAGGGACTGAAACTGAGTGGAACTGCCAGCGTGCAAAGATGCAGGCCCGTCGAAGGCGCCGGAAGTCGGGATATAAACGAAGACCAGGGACAACTCCGAGGGATAATGCATGAAACCGAACCTCAAGCAGCTGCGTGGACACCAGGGTGGCCGCAGCCAACGAACCGCCAGTCGAGGTGGGAATGAGAAATGTAAAGGCGAGGCCCCGGACGTCGGCGTGAGCGCGAGAACCAGGGTGGTCCGAAGGACCGTCGGCCAAAAAATTGCCGCCGGCGTCAACACTTGACAGAAATCCTCAAGAATGGTGAGGAACGAATCTCCGGGAATCCTTACGAATCCTCAGAATTCTGCAGGCTTCATCAGCGCTGACGAGATATCTTCAGAAAGCCTTCGGAACAGTTCGGAATTATCCAAAGGATCTCTGGGAATCCTCCAGAGCCCGGAGGCGTCCTCGGGAATCCTCAGGGACCCGTGGAAATCTTCAGGAACCCGCAGGAATTCATAGGAATCCTTAGGAAGCGTGAGAAACCCATTCTTAAGAAATATCGAGGAATCCTTCCGAATCCCCGCAAACCTCCAGGCATCATCAGTGCTGACAAAGAGTCCTCAGGAACCAGATGCGTTCTTAAACTTCCTTCGGGATTCTGGAGGATCCTGTGGAAAGAGAGAAAGCGTTTCACGGGCGATTGCCTTGGGAAAATTCGGCGGCGCGTTTCGAACCGGTGGGGGCCCCCCCCCCAACAGTCGGCGCCGTCGATCAAATCCAAGGGAACTCCCCTCCCCCCCACCCCCACCCCTCCCGCCCCCCTCCCCCCTGGGGGGGATTTTGAACCCTCCCCCCTCTCGGCGCCGGCGCCAGCGGCCGCCAGCAGCGCCGACGGCGGAGACGCAGCGACGATGACCAGAGGCAGCCCAAGGAGGGGGGGGGTTCAAACCACCCCCAACCCTGGCGCCGAGGGGGAGGGGAGGGATTTTAAACCCTCCCCCCCCTCTCGGCGCCGGCGCCAGCGGCCGCCAGCAGCGCCGACGGCGGAGACACAGCGACGATGACCAGAGGCAGCCCAAGGAGGGGAGGGGTTCAAACCACTCTCACCCCTGGCGCCGAGGGGGAAGGGGGGAGGTTCAAACCCCCCCCACTCCCGGCGCCAGCGCCGGCGACGGCGCTGGCGGCGGCCAGCAGCGCTGGCGCTGGCGCGGGCGACGGCGGGGACGCAGCGACGATAACCACGACGACCACCACCACCACCACCACTACCATCACCACCACCTCCTCAACCTACTACAACCACCACCAACCCACCACGCAACCACCACCACCACCACCACAGCCACCACCACCACCACCACCACCACCACAACTCACCATCACCGACGCGCGAAAGGGGTGTGCCCGAAATGCAGGCGGCGGTGCCATGCAAACCCTGCCACTGAGGCCTTCGGCGGAGCTCCCCATGGGGCCACGAAGCGTGTGAGGGGTGTGCCGAGCTAAAGGCGGCGGTGCCATGCGAACCCTGCAATTGAGGCCTTCGGCGGAGCTCCCTATGGGGCCACGAAGCTTGTGAGGGGTGTGCCGAAATGGAGGCGGCGGTACCATGCTAACCCTGCCACTGAGGCCTTCGGCGGAGCTCCCTACGGAGCCACGAAGCGTGTGAGGGGTGTGCCGAAATGGAGGCGGCGGTGCCATGCAAACCCTGCTACTGAGGCCTTCGGCAGAGCTCCCTATGGGGCCACGAAGCGTGTGAGGGGTGTGCCGAAGTGGAGGCGGTGGTGCCATGCAAACCCTGCCACTGAGGCCTTCGGCGGAGCTCCCTATGGGGCCACGAAGCGTGTGAGGGGTGTGCCGAGCTAAAGGCGGCGGTGTCATGCAAACCCTGCCACTGAGGCCTTCGGCGGAGCTCCCTACGGAGCCACGAAGCGTGTGAGGGGTGTGCCGAAATGGAGGCGGCGGTGCCATGCAAACCTTGCTACTGAGGCCTTCAGCGGAGCACCCCATGGGGCCACGAAGCGTGTGAGGGGTGTGCCGAAATGGAGGCGGCGTTGCCATGCTAACCCTGCCACTGAGGCCTTCGGCGGAGCTCCCTATGGGGCCACGAAGCGTGTGAGGGGTGTGCCGAGCTAAAGGCGGCGGTGCCATGCGAACCCTGCAACTGAGGCCTTCGGCGGAGCTCCCTATGGGGCCACGAAGCGTGTGAGGGGTGTGCCGAGCCAAAGGCGGCGGTGCCATGCAAAGCCTGCCACTGAGGCCTTCGGCGGAGCTCCCTATGGGGCCACGAAGCGTGTGAGGGGTGCGCCGAAACGGAGGCGGCGGTGCCATGCAAACCCTGCAACTGAGGCCTTCGGCGGAGCTCCCTATGGGGCCACGAAGCGTGTGAGGGGTGTGCCGAAGTGGAGGCGACGGTACCATGCAAACCCTGCCACTGAGGCCTTCGGCGGAGCTCCCTATGGGGCCACAAAGCGTGTGAGGGGTGTGCCGAAATGGAGGCGGCGGTGCCATGCAAACCCTGCTACTGAGGCCTTCAGCGGAGCTCCCTATGGGGCCACGAAGCGTGTGAGGGGTGTGCCGAGCTAAAGGCGGCGGTGCCATGCGAACCCTGCAACTGAGGCTTTCGGCGGAGCTCCCTATGGGGCCACGAAGCGTGTGAGGGGTGTGCCGAAATGGGATGGGCATGCGGAGAGCAGAGGCAGGGAGGGGAGGGAGGGAGTGGGCAGCGGGAGGAGGAGGGAGACGCGGGGCGCTGTCTCTTCACAACGGTGACCCAACACCACAGGATGGTTGGGGAAACATGAAAAATCAAAGTACACTGTGGGGCAAAGCCTTGAGTCAGGTTTGATGTTTGACAGAGACGGCGGGGGTGTCCGCATATTGTCTGCTGCGCGCAGGGCCACCATCCCTGTCAAAAAACAATTCAAAATGCACCTCGCGGCTGAATATGGATCATGCGCGGCAGCCCCGAGATCACTGTCAAGTGGGTTTGACAAGGACGGCGGGAGTGGTGGCGCATTGCCTGCTGTGCGAAGGCCCACCAGACACCATGATGGGCATTGGTTTGCGACAAGGATGGTGGGGGCTGGTATGTTTCCCGATGTGTGTTGTCACGTGCGCAGGCGCACCTGACACACTCTGCACGTGCCCCGAACGTGGTGCACCTGGCACGGCTTGAGGGTGCGGCACACATGGCACACGTGGAGCACGTAGCGCATCTGGCGCACCAGGCGTGCCTGGCACGTTCGGGCCCCAGGGGTGCCTGGCAAGCGTGGCGCACCTCGCCCCAGCGTCACGCACATGGAGTCGGTGTTGGTTCCCAGTTGCTGCTCATCCAAAAACGACCGTTGTGCGTGCTGAGGCTCGGGTGTTACTTATGTGTTGGGAGCGCGGGTGGGAGTGAGCTAGACGGCTTGCTATTTAGGAGGGTGTCTTGATCCCTCCTCCTACCCCCTCCTCTGGGTTTGGACGGGGCG
>CAUYUJ010019498.1:22500-51995 GCA_963575745.1 Prorocentrum cordatum
CGCAGACCAGGCGCGCACAAAGCCAGGGCGGCCGACGTCCTTAGCTGGCCGTTGCTCTGCGTCTTCCTCGACGTCACCGGCCTCACTGGCGCGCGGCACGTCCCGCGGCAGGGGACAGTTGACGATCATCGCCTGCGGTGGTGGGGGGGGGGACGGTCCACGGCGGCCAGAGCCGTCGTCGAGACTCGGAGGGAGGATTGTTCTGGGCGACCCACGGTGGCCAACTTCACAACAAAATGCCGTCGGACGACCAGCCGAATGGTGGTCGATGCTCCTTTGAACCCGGGACAGACCTGCTGGCACGATGCCCCGGGAGCCTGGACGACAGCGGACAAGAGGGGAACTGCTCACGAGGAGCACGTGCCCCGCGGGGGGCCTGCAAGCCTGCAAGAATACATTACAAACCCATTCATTCATCAAGAAACGCCAGAGAGCCGGTCGGTACCCACCTTGTTGCTGCTGCGGCCACGGGGGAGGCAGGGAGAGGAGGAGGGAGGACAGATTGGCCAACCCAGAGGGCCAGCCGGGGCACGCACCCGAGGCGAAGCGCAACCACCCGCACTGGAGCCGAAGCCCCGGCTGCGACGTGGCCTCGCGGGGCCCCGTCCGTGCGCACCACCCCTGACGACTGGGAGGCACGCCCACCGATGGCCGTGCCGCCCCCCACGACGGCAGGCCCCCTGACGAAGGAGGGAGGATGGAAGAGGGAGAGGGAAGGACGGAGGGAGCCACGGCGGGAGGGAGACCAAAGACCTTCGCTCGCGCTGAAAGAGGGCGGGCAGGCCCGAAGCGTCAGCGGCCGAAGCAGAGAGCACCATCGCCCCCGGGCCCCGCCGCCATCGCCAGGCTGGCCGAGCCGGGGGTGCACGACAGGCGAAGGGCGGAGGAAACGGGGGCGTCGCCGGCGGCCAGAGCTATGATGGCACGGCCACGGCGCGGGCGGGCACTCCTGCTGCAGGGCTGCGGCGGGCACCGGGAGTCGAGGGAGGGCCCTGGAGCTTCTGGCGTGTGCCGGGCGAGCCAGCCCCGAGCGGCCAGGCCCCGCGGGAGACGGAGACAGCCAGCCTCGAGCTCATCCCAGCCTTTAGGATGGGCAAGCCCAAGGCGACGAGAGCCTCAGATGTGTGCCCTCAGAGGCTGAAAGGGGTCCTCGAGATCGGCGCGGCGAGGGGGCAATGCCAGTCATGAGGACACGGGGTATGTTTCAGGCTGGGCAAGAAGAGGCCTGTAGACATGTCGACAGGATAAGGCAGCGGCGATCGAACCGAACCCAACAGGGGGCAACGGGATCGAGGCAGCGAATACGGCCACGAGAGCATCAGCTGGTTCCCCTTGCGTGGGCCATCGGGCTGAGAAGAGCAGGGACATGCGGAAAGCAGAGGAGAAGAGGACAGGAGACGCGGGGCGCAGTCTCTCTTCAAACCGAAGACCCAACACCACAGGATGGCCAGGAAAAAAGGGGGAACCTAAAAACACATTTAAAATATTATATATGTGTGCATATTACCCATAGTACTGATAATGGTAGTAATAATAATGGAAATAATAGCAACAATAATAAAGACAAAGGATAATAAAACATGATATTAGTCAAGAAAATACATGATAAGAGCCATACGAGCCAACCAAAACAACAACAACAACAACAAAAAAAACAACAACAACAACAACAACAACAACAACAACAACAAAAACAACAACAATAATAACAACAACAACAACAACAACAGCAACAGCAACAACAACAACAACAACAATCATCTTAAGATTGATCGCTCTTATATGCGCGCGCGTCACTCAATATGTAAATCCCGAACCATCGATACCCACCCTCTTCGTCTTCGGTCATACCCCTTTGGGGGTATATCTTTTTTACTCGCCACGTGTAGTTGGCGCAGCCCCTAAAACAGGAAGAGCAGGGGGAAGGAGGAAGGGAGAGCGAGGAGGAAAAGAGTGGGGGGAGGGAGGGAGGAGGGAAGGGGCAAGGGGGGGAGGATGGATGGAGGACGAAAGAGGTTAGCATGAGGGGAGGGGGGCAAAAGAGGAGGTAAACAAACGGACGAACCAGACAGACGGGTCGAGCGGCGGACTCTGAGGGTCGAGCGGCGGAGTAATTTGCGAGGAAGTCTCAGGCGGGAGCGCCTCCGCCTGAGTAAACTGCGAGGAAGTCCCAGGCGGGGGCGGGGGTCCTGAGTAAATTTGGAGGAAGTATCAGGCGGGAGCCGTTGTTGTTGTTGTTGTCCGGGGGGCCAACAACGCAGTTTGATGCCCACGACTTTCCCTGATAAAAAACAGGGCGCGAGCCCCGGAAGGGGCACTTCAATTGAAAAAATACAATGTCCGCCGGAGGGGGGGGATCAACAATAATTATTCTTCAGTAATTAGAGTTCAACAACAACAACAACAACAACAATAATAATAACAACACCAACACCAACAACAACAACAGCAACAACAACAACAACAACAACAAACACAACGACCCGTCGCAACAAATGTAGGGACGCGCTGCCGAAGCCATGGCCCCTTGCAACAGAACCCGTGGATCCGCATTCACGACCCCTCACAAAAAGCACTGGGCCCGCGCATCCCGAAGCCGCGGTCGTCAACGATCCAAAAGCAAAGACCCCTCACATACGGAAAACGACTGATCCACCACCCCCCCCCTGCACGGTTTCCCCCAGGGCCGTAGGCGACCCGAGGGGGAGGAGGAGGAGGAGGTGGAGGAGGGGAGGGGGGAGGAGGATATGCAGGAGGAGGAGGAGGAGGAGGAGCAGTGGACTGAGGAGACGAGTCCATCCTTCGCGCCTCGCCGCCGCGGACCACGAGTGGCGCCTCAGGTGAGGGGGCGCAGCTGGCTGCGCACCTCGGCGACAATGTTATTGTCGCAGAGCTGGTCGAAGGGCTCCGCGTGGGTGGTGCCGTTGTCCAGCATGCGGCTTGGGGACTCGCCAACCGTCGCAACGTTCGGGAGGCCGTCGAGGTCAGCTTCACTGTTGATGCATAGAGGAGGTGGCATAAAGATAGAGCCTGCGGGAGTGGCCTCCAACGGAGGCAGCAGAACTTCATGAGGCCGTGGAGGTCCAGGTGCAGCTGCGATGAGATCATCAGCGAGCGAGGTAGTGTCGATGCTGTAGCCGTGGTCGCCGTCGGCGACAGAGTGCGACGATGGCTCGGCAGCAGATCGCCCAAGCAATCCGCAATGAAGAACCTCAGGCGGCCGTGGAGATAGAGGCACCACAGGGCCTATATCGTCCACGGCGGAAGGAGACCTTGATGCGGGAGCCATGGCCGCGAAGTGCGGGGGGGGATGAGAGCGGCCCAACGGCAGGGCAAGCGGCCGCATCACCACGGGGTAAGTGATCCTGAGGGGAAGAGTGAGCGGAGAATCCATGAGGCAGAGTTGATGCTGGAGTCGGGACTCCCTCTTGCTGGGAAAACACGAGCTGCACCGACGCCGCAGTCATCCTGGTTGACGAGCTCCGCAAGAGTGATGCCGTTGCACGGCGTGCGATCGGGGGTCTCGCCAGTCGCAGTCACACTCGGGAGGCTAGTGCGGTCGACAGCAACGCGCACATGCTCTTCGCCCCGAGGAATCTCAGCAGGTCGTAGAGGCATCGGCACCACAAGGTTGACGTCGTCAACAGCGGCGGGAGCCGAGGCCTGAGGAGGCGATGGCGCTGGAGTCGGAACTGCGCCATGTTGGAGCCGATCGCGGCCTGCACGGAGAGCTCGGACATGCGAAGTGGCATTAGGGACCTCTCCAGTGTGCCCGCGCATGGCGCAACTCGAGGACGATGTAGTAGGCGAGAACAAAGCGCTTGATGGTGTTCGGGAGTGATTGCTCACAACGTGGATCCAGTGGGCAATCGGAGGCGGCGCCGAGCCCAATGCGCGCCAAAGGCTGCGATTGCGCGAACGTGCGAGGCAAACGTGTGAGATGGGTCAGACGAGGGCATTGAAGATAATGGCCGATGGCGTCAGCAGCAACGCAGCCCAGGATGCAGTTCGCCCGGCCGGCCCGCACGCGCATCCTACGAGTCGCGCGCCATCCCCCACTGATTGCTTCGAGCACCGCACATCGGCGAGCCGCCGAGATCTGACAAGGATGACGACATGGATGGAGCCAGCGAAGCTGGAGATCGTGAAGAACAGCATCTGGACCAAACCACGCTGCAATCCTCTTGGAGAGAGTGAGCCACAGACGATCAGGATGAGCCAGCTGGGCGAGGGGTCGCTGCAGAAAACGCTGCGGGCGTGGTCGTGATCCACCAGTTATGGCCACGGAAAGCTGATTCTGGATGTTGCCGATGGCAACGCGGGCCTGGCTAGGGTCGACCTTGAAGGGGGCGTCCGCGAGCCCTGCCTGCACGCGAGCGAAACGCTGCACAATCGCCGTCTGACTTTGCCAGAATGCAGGCGACCATCGGCCCCTAATATGGGACACCAACGGGAGGTGTTTCAGGTCCGCGTCGCTCAGGAGGTCGAGGAATGGCCACCAGGCCTGAATCGCGCACTGAAAGGCACGCCATAGTGAGGCAACGCTGCAAGGTACCAGCCTCTGCGGGGTTCGAGATGGAGACCAGGTAGCGAGGGCCGCGATATCCGTAAGTCGCATAGTGTTGGGTGAAAGCCTGAGTATTCGATGAAGCGCATGGATCTCACGCTGTAAGATGCCCCGTGGGAGATCGAAGAGGTGCATGATGTAGCCAAAGACCGCGACGCATGAAGTCTGACACAGCCTGGCCAGCACGTCCGCCGGAGCTCCAGTACTAGAGAGTACCACAATACGCATCCAACATTTGTTGGAAGACGCCTGCCATTGCAATTGATTCGTCGCCGCAGGCCCAATCTTCGTACCAAGGTAAGTGCCAAACCCTCGAATGTCAAAGTGCTGCCATTCAGGTATGCGAGTGGCGCGGAACGATCGGACCTCCCGCTGTGCCTGCGGCGTCGTGGCGGCCCACGGCGGGATGATGATGCACTTCTTTGAACGGAGTCGCAGGTGCCCGCGATGCCCAGCGGCATGAAAGATAGGGCGCAGCGCAGGTAGGTCCCGAGGCCGATTGAGGTGCAGCACTAGATCGTCAGCACATGCTGCCGCAGCACCCACATCAGCGGAGCCGATCTGAGCGTCGAGCGCGCGAATGATAGCGCCCATAGCAATGTAGTGGTAGTGTCCCGATAGCGACACCACTCCATGTGCGTCGCCGATTTTTTGAAGCAGCAGTTCGACAACGTGGCAATAAAGTCATCGCGGCCCAAGGAAGGGAACCCTGCCGCGATGTCAAGAAGACCATGGACGGGGCGATCTGCGCTCGCGTCTGGGGGAGGCCTGCAGCTCGCCGAAGCACGTCCATGACCGCGATGTTGCGGCAGAAGCTACAGCCGCGGATGAAGCCCTGCTGAATCTGGTGGGCACGCACCTCGACTGGAATGCGCATATGCTCATTGAATGCGGACACAAACAGCTCGCTGTCGGTTTTCTTGCGCGAAATCGGACGAAGGGCGCCAGGTGCCCGGGCGCGCGCCGAAGCGTCGTCGTCATCTGCCCCCCTCAGGATGAAGGAGGAAATGGAGTCTCTGAATCCTGTCGGCGCCGGGCCCGATTCCAGCATGTCCCAGGCCAGCCCCCCGGCGCATCCAGCGCAGCGGGCGCCGAGAGCCACGCGCGGAATGGGGGGCGCTCGGGGCCGGGCGCAGAGGCTCTAGCACGCAGGGGTGCCCTGCGGAGGGCAGCGGGCGCAGGTAGAACAAGTTGCGGAGGTCGAGACAGAGAGGGGGCACGCTGCTGAACGAATGCGCCCACGGCGCGAAAGTCGACATCCTCGCGGGCAAAGATGGGGGGCCAGTGGGCCTGGAGCGCCTGCGCCACGTCGCGCAGAGACTCGGCGATCATCTGCCCGTCGGGGGCGCGGGCGCCAACCAGCGGGGCGACGCGGGCAAAGGGCGCCCAGGCACGTGCTCGGCGATGCGCCGCGCGAGGGGCTTCCTGCTGGCGAGCTGCTTCCAACTCCCGCCCCGCTCGCGCAGCGCGCCGAGCCGCCGCCGTCGCCCGTCGCAGTGCTCATGGTGGGTCTTCTGGGAGAGCTCCGCAAACGCCTCCTCCTCGGCGAGCAGCGCGCGGTCGTTCTCGAGCTCGGGCGAAGGGGCGGCACGCGGACCCATCGAGAGGAGGGCGGCAGCGAGCGAGGAATCCTGACGCCACGCAGCTCGGGAGATCGAACGACACGCCAACAGTCGCGCCTCGGCGGGGGCCTGCCCACGCTGACCACCAGGAAGCTGTAGAAGATGATTCCTTGAGAGGCGCGCGGCCTCAACCACGTTCGCTTTGATCGCCCTCCACGCCATGGTCGGGGCAAAGGCGAGGCCCTCGGAACGCTGGGAGACAAGATTGCACGACTTGGCGCGCAAGGGGAGCGCGAAGAATAACTCTTGAATGAGTCGGGCGTTCTCCTTACGTGGGGTCGCCATATCGACATGTAGCGCTAGAATAGCATAGTCAATGAGTCGACTGTCACTGACAGTGGCGGCGCCATGCTGAGCGTGAACCTGAAGCTGGCGGTTGGAAAACGCATTTGGCATCGCATTGGAGGCAGAAGCTGACTGCGGGTCCTGGTAGCTGCACTGGAATCCCACCGCGTCGGTTCGCCGGAGGTGATTTCCGTCGTGAATGAAAAGTGGCGCCTCCAACTGGATTGCTCATATGCATGTCCACCAGGCGCGGGAAGTTGAAGTGGCCCAGGGCGATGAACTTGCACTGCGGGTTCGTCGCAAACGCTGCAGTCGCCAAGAGCCATGCAACTTATCCATGGGGCGCTGCTGCGTCCACCGATGGGTAGCTTGCCAATGTTGGAATATCGTCCTTCGTTCAGCTGCGGGGCGGGGCGATCATAGTTGCGCACACGCAAGATAATGGCAAGACATTTACCTCTACAAATAATCATGCGAGCGCACCTTGCCCACAGTCAACACCAGATGGAACACAATGATCTGCGAAGAGGAGGTCGGAGACATCACAAGAACCGACGGCCACCGAGGACCAGAGGATGTCCAAGAGATCGCGCCAGTCGGCGCTGTCGCTGGCAGAGAGATGTTTGACCTTTAGCGACGGAGCTGAAGGAAAAGATATCGACGAAGGGGCGGTAGCGGGCGTAGAGCGGCCAGCAGGAGTCGCAGTTGGCGCAGAGCTGGCACGGGAGCGACTCGGGACCGCCCCCCTCCTAAATCCCTTATTACGGCAGGGAGGGGCATCGGGCGCAGCTGCCACCTGCAAGGGGGGGTCAACAGACATCAACGTAGGTGTCGAGCTAACCAAATCACTCCCAGGTAGTTTGGAGGATCTTGTAAACGAGGTGCTCGAACCACTGCGAGAAGTCGCGCCACGTGGAGCACCCGGGCCCGCATCTGACGAGCGCGACGCAGGGCCTGAGGAACCAGTCGTTCGACGGGTCGCTGTAGAGGACGGCCCAGATCGCTTCGCCATGCAGGTCAGGAGCGAACTCTGCGCTGATGTACGGGGACCGCACGATAGCCGCAGAGGCGGCATACGAATGCAGTGACATTGCATCTCCAAGATTTGGCAGCGATTCGGGCTTGGCCAGGCCTGTCGCATCGGCATCTGCGAGGGCAGCCTGAACACTTGCTGGCGAGCGATCCGACATTTGGATCATCGAGGCGCCCTCTAAGCGCCTCCAAATGTCCGTTCTCCTGGATGGGGGGAAGACCGAAGTCACGAGGATGACGCGGGCCACGCCACCCTCGGTGCCTTTCGTAGATTTGACGACGATGGGCAAGCTCACGCCGGAGCTGAGGATTGCTGTCGACACCACTGGTGACAAACAGTCGGTTCACATCCCGACCCACCGCTACCTCTTGCCACGCCCTTATGCACATGATCTCTGCAAAGCTCTGAGAGGTGGCGGCGCATGAGTCATCGCCCACATTGGCGAGGAGCGGATCGAACCGTTGGCGTGGAAGCTGTCAAAATACAAACGGAACGCACCAATCGATCCATTGCGCCAGGCCGCCCATCCGCGCACCATGGAAAAGAGTTGGGCAGCAGGATATGGCGTGACTTGGTCACCATGTGACGCTTTCAAAATCGGGAGTCGCTGAAATGGCGCCGGCCAGCCGGAGGAGTCCAGCGGAGAGTGACTGCGAAGAAGAAGCCCAGTGTAGCTGTCTTCGTCTTCAACACCTGGGCCAGGTTCGGCTTGTTCGTAAGAGGACGCATCAGAGGACGATGAAGACTCAGATGAGGAGGCCGAAAAGGACGCGGAGCTACGTGCCGATCCTGATGGAGTACCTGGTGCCGACTGCATGTGGCGGCGGTCGACAAGGCCCATGCCTGGGTCCTCGGGGAGGAGGAAGGCCGCGTCGCCAATGCCAGGATCGATAATGTCATTGTGCATATAATCACTTTGTACAAGGAGCGCTTGTATAGCTCGTCGGAACCTAGGAAGATCACCATGAACTTCTTGAAGAAGAATGATATACTATTGGCGCATCAGCGGGAGGAAGAGAGAAAATGTAGCTCTGCGTCGAAGAACACTGACCGCAAAGAGTCCTCGTGCGTTCCACGTTGCCAGACGCAGCGCCGAAGAGCCGCGGCCGCGCTGACTGCCACCCCCACGAGATGCCCCGATCCACCGAAAAGAAATTGTGGAAGGACTTGGCGATGGCGGCTGTATCGACTTGTAGGTATCGTGCGAGATGGAGGTTCCAGACCAGCTCGGTCTCGGCTGCGGCGGCGGCGCCAACCTCCAACCGCGCGAGCGCGACACCACCACTGGTAATGCGCTCCTTCTGCTTGTAGGGACGCTGGTCTGCGTCGGGTAATGCGTTTGAGGGTAGCCGACGAAGCCGACGAGTCTGAATCACCCGCCGAATCTGCCAAGGGCTTCGGTCTGCGCCGACGCAGAGCTGAAGAGCCTGACCTGTGACTGCGCGCGTCTGGAATTTCTCCAAGCACCTCCTCGTACTCGAAAGCCTCGAACGAAAGCCGCAGCTCGAGGGGCCGCGAAAAAAGGGCCCACGAGAAGTCGGACGACGAACTTGGCGGGGACGTCCCCCACGAGGGTAGCGTTGGACCAATCCACTCCTGAGTCAGAAAACCACGCAGCGAGCCCTTGTTGAACTTGAGCTGGAGAAACAAGCTCGGCACAACCAACTGTGAACACGGAGGGATCAGGAACTCTATCGAAATCTGCCTTCGCAGCGAGGTCGGTGATGGGCACCTGAGCTTGAGCCAGAGCGGGGGCTCTGTGTATGTGGGCGACAGCCTGCTTCGTCTCGTCCCGGGCTTTTTCCGATGCTGAAACGCGCTGTCGCAAGGATGCGACCTCGCTCTCACTGCCATCAATACGTCTGGAGAGGAGCGTCTGGGAGTCATGGATGGACTTCGCGACGGTACGGGCTGCATCGACTTTGAAGGTGGCGAGGGTGGTGTCCACGTGGACCGTGAGCAGGCCATGCAGGGCTTTCGTGAGCGCTTCGAGGCCACCAGCTGCTGCGGAAGACGCCGATCCAACTGCCGCGGTGCCAGGGTGAAGCTGTTCTTGAACAGGCGGGCGATCTAGGGCTGACTTTGCCACGGGTCAGCGCGCGCCAGAAGATCCTTAACACGCCCTTGTGAAGGGGAATGTGGCGGCGGCGTCGTGGGCAGCAGGGAACGAGTCTTGCGAGGGAAGATGGACGGGAAGAGGACGAGGAGCGATGGCGCCACCACGTCGCGGATGGGGACCCCCAGGTCGTCCTGCGCCACCTCGTCGTTCTTCACGAGATTGCTGCTGGGAGCGCTGCGGCTGGCGATCGTAGTCCTGAGGCCGGTGGTGTCGTCGTCGATCGGGTTCTTCACGCGGAGGACCGTCGGCACCTCCACTCCTGCTGGCGCTGCGCCGAGCGCCGTCTGTGTCGGAGGAGTCCGTGCGATGACCTGCAGGGGCCAGAGGGAGTTGCCCAGCGCCAGGCACAAGAGGCAGCCGAGTCATCGCGGGGCGAGGAGAGTTCACATGAAGGTCCTGAACGGACGGGGATCGAATGGGAGCCTACCCCGCTGAGGCAGCTCGAAGGGAACCATTTTGGCCTTGAGCCAAAAAGGCTACGGAAGGAGGAGGAGGAGGAGGAGGAGGAGGAGGACCGGTCGCCTAAGCCCTTCGAAGAAACCCTCCACCACCACCCCGAGGCCACTGAATCTACGCTCCAGAACAAAAGCAACACGCTTCCGCTCCCAAGTCCACGACCCCTCGGGAGTAAGCCGAGCACAGATACAAAGGAATAGACAACTACCGTGCTGCCAACATCAACACCTTCTGCAAACGACAACGGGTCCGCGCTCCCAAGGCGTGGCCCGTTGTCAAGAATTATCGGTCCGCGCTTCGAACAGCCAACAGTCCGAGAAACCGACATGCAAACCAATCAGCCAACCTTTCAACCAACCCAACCCAGCCCAACACAGCCACGCAGTCAATCAAAAGAGGAAGAGGGGGCTGGCGACAAGGGGGGAACAAAGGGGGGAGCCTTCAGATGATCAGAAACGTGTGTCGTATCGTGCAACCCTGCCCAACCAAACGAGCGGCAGGGAAATATCACATCACCCGCTCGGCAAGGGGCATGGCTCGATCCAAAGCCGCACCTGAAGTCTCACAGGTATGATGCTATCTGACAGGAACTCAAACACGCACGTTGGAAGCACATGCAGCCATCAATATGCGGGCACACGAAAACGCAAATCACACTACACCGTGGGAGCCATGTACTTCTCGGGACACAGCTGGAGTGCGGGGCCAAAAAGAAGCACTCCGACTACGTGTCGACCAGCGTGCCCCCTGACACGCACCGAAGTGGTGTACGATACTCCTTCGCAGCCCGAATGGTTTTGCGGCGCGCGCCAAGGGGTAGAGGGAGGGCTAAGTGCTTATTAGGTGGTGGTGGCTTCTTCGAGACGCCAGCCGCCCATCTAAGAAGCCACGGGCGCGACGCTTCTCGGAAGCAGCCCAGCAACTTCCTAGAAATACAGAGCAACCTTTTAGAAGCACGGAACGGCTTCTTCTGAGTAAACCAGCCGCTCCGTAGAAGCACGCAAGGAGCAGCTTCTGAGAGGCATCCACCAGTCTGTTAGAAGGGGGCACGCGCCTTCTAAGGAAAGAGTGTGTTTTTGGCAAGCCCTCATCCTCCTGCTGGCCCGCTATGCGCGTGGCTGAAAGCCCCCATGGGCGCACCCAGGTGCGCGCATCGCCCCAGGGCTCTCCTCGCGGGCCCGCCAGGTTGGCCCGCAAGGGCTCCGAGCCTTGAACTCGTCGTAGCTCAGCACCCCGTCCCCGTTGGTATCGAATTCTGGCATGCAGTCCGCGGCCCCCCGTCACTCCACGGGGGGCAGGGGCGGAGCACCGCACCCCAGAAGAGCCCCGAGCTGGATCCCCTGCTTGACGCCAGCACATGCCCGTGCGCGTGTGCCGTACCCACACTACATGCACATCGGCATACGCACTTACTGATGTTGAAGTTTCCCAGACGCGCCTACACAATCCTACGACTGCATCTACACGGACCCACCAGCCATGGACAAGATGCGACCACGAACGTACACGCCATGTATAAATCTAGGTGTGCACATGTATACGTGTGCATATATATATATATGCATGTACGCATATATAAATACAAGCGTGGTACACAAATATATATATATATATATATATATACATTATGCATTATACAAGACTGCATTGGCGCTGCGCGCCATGCACCTTGGTCCTTTGAGTTGTGCACGCAAGCGGAATGCGTGCGTGCGTGCGTACATGCGCGCATGCATGTATACACGCGCACGTGCATGCACGTTCCGTATAAATGTCTAGGTGTACACAAAATACTTGCATTGTTGTATGTGTGTATACAGCGTACATATGTACATATAAATTTATGTGTCAGGGTATGAACATGCATATGCAACTCGTACGGGGCATCCTCGGGCATCTTCGCTGCATGCCACGAGACCCTCAACGACTGGGTCACAATGTGAAATGTCATGGGAGCAAAATCAATGAACGTTGGCATTCGGAAGCATCGTGGGGGTGTTTTCGGGGCCCTCGTGGGCCGTTTTGGCGCCTTCATGGGCCGTCCTGGGGCCTTCTTGGGCCGTCTTGGGGAGCTTGGGCCCGCTGGAGCCCCCTTTGGACCCATCTTGGGCACTTCCGGGGACCTCCCATGGCCCTTTTGGGTCTGTGCTGGGAGCCCTTGGGGGGCCTCTTGGTTCCATTATGGGCTGTCTTGGGGCTCTCGTGGGCGATCGTGGGGCCTGGCTCGGCCGTCTTGAAGCTTTCTTGGGGGCCTTTTGGGGCGTCTTGAGGCGATCTCGGGGGCTTTGAAACCGTCTTGAAAGCTGATGAAATCCGAAAGGCGAATATGCTAAAATTGTAAGTTTTACGAAGGGAATGGGACGATTTTTGTGCTTTGAAGGCCCCTTGGAAAGCTTTTTGGGGTGCCTTGGGGGTCTTTATGTTGGCATTCGGAAACATCGTGGGGGTGTTTTCGGGGCCCTCGTGGGCCGTTTTGGCGCCTTCATGGGCCGTCCTGGGGCCTTCTTGGGCCGTCTTGGGGAGCTTGGGCCCGCTGGAGCCCCCTTTGGACCCATCTTGGGCACTTCCGGGGACCTCCCATGGCCCTTTTGGGTCTGTGCTGGGAGCCCTTGGGGGGCCTCTTGGTTCCATTATGGGCTGTCTTGGGGCTCTCGTGGGCGATCGTGGGGCCCGGCTCGGCCGTCTTGAAGCTTTCTTGGGGGCCTTTTGGGGCGTCTTGAGGCGATCTCGGGGGCTTTGAAACCGTCTTGAAAGCTGATGAAATCCGAAAGGCGAATATGCTAAAATTGTAAGTTTTACGAGGGAATGGGACGATGTTTGTGCTTTGAAGGCCCCTTGGAAAGCTTTTTGGGGTGCCTTGGGGGTCTTTTGGGCCGTCCTGACGCAATTGGAGTCCCTCTTGGAGCGCTCTTGTGCTGTCTGGGGCCTCCCTTGAGCCTTTCTGATGACCCCTCGGATCGCTCTGGGTCTGCTGGCAAGGCGTTTGTGGAGACCCGGAAAGCCGGGTGACCTGTTCCAAGGACGTCCAAGGGAGCCCGAGAACCCCAGATCCTGGGGGTCCAGTTTTTTTTGGGGGGTCCCCCCCCCCCCCCGGGCTTGTAAAAATATAACAAGAGGAATATATATATATATATATATATGTATATATATATGTGTGTGTGTGTGTATGACAGAAACACCTGCACATGCATTGGTATGTGGGCATATGTAGCCTTATTTACATATGCATACAAACATACATATGCGTATCGTGATATGTGTATATATATATATACAAACAAGACTGCATTGGCACTTCGCGCCATGCGGCTTTGTTCCGGACGCTTCCGCGGCAAAGCAATCGATCATTGCATGTTTCATTCGGCACGGGGGACCTCGAAGCCTGGACGGGCGACCGGCTCCTCATGAGAGGAGGTGGGGAAAAACGCTTTGTCTGGCTTTTCATCTGCCATCTCCAAGGTTATACCTACCCATCCCTTCCTCCTTCTTTCCTCCTCTTGTGCCTCCTCTGGTGGTTGAACCGATCATTTGAGGAAGTGAGGATAGTTCCCGTGACACGCCGAAAAAGTCGCAGTAGCTCCGAACAAGGGCTAAAAAACGACGACCCTCACGAGGATTCTGGCCCCGACGGGGGGAGGGAGATAGGCCCCTCTGCTCTTCTTTGAAGCCAAAATCATTGATTTTACTACGGTTTGGGCTCCATTTTGGCGTCCTGAGGGGGCCGCGCTCATCTTCCTTCATAGCAAAATCATTGATTTTACGAAGGTTTGGGGCTCATTTTGTCCTTCTCAGGGGGCAGCTCTCATTTGCGCTTCTGACGAGGTCGCAAGAGGCCCCAAGATGGCCCCAAGAGGCCCCCAGGAGGCTCCCAAGAGGCCTCCAAGAGGCCCCCCAGAGGCCCCCAAGCGGCCCCAAGAGGCCCCCAAGAGGCCCCCAAGAGGCCCCCAAGAGGCCTCAAGAGACCCCAAGAGGCCCCCAAGAGGCTCCCCGGAGGCCCCCAAGAGGCCCCCAAGAGGCCCCAAGAGGCTCCAAGAGGCCCCAAAGAGGCCCCACGAGGAGCCCGAACGACTCACACCAGGACGAGGGGCCCGAACGACTCACACCACGAAGAGCCCGAACGACTCACACCAGGAGGAGGAGCCCGAACGACTCACACCAGGACGAAGGGCCCGAACAACTCACACCACGAGAAGCCCGAACGACTCACGCCAGGACGAAGAGCCCGAACGACTCAAACCACGACGAAGAGCCCCAACGACTCACTCCAGGAAGAAGGGCCCGAACGACTCACACCAGGACGAGAGGCCCGGAGATATGCGGGGGCAGGCGGAAACACGCCTGAAAAACACGACTGTCGGCATGCTTCGCAAGAGTTGCTGTTTTGAGATGGGCTGGTGGGGATACGCGAAGCGTGAAGAATTCCCGTGACACGCCGAAAAAGTCGCAGTAGCTCCGAACAAATCGATTTTCGGTCGCCTTCTGAATGCCTGGAGGGCCCCAAACACTCAGGAAATCTTTGACAGTCGACCTTCGAATCTAGATCCATTGCCTGTCTCTCTCGAACGATGAGTGTAAACCTCGAGCCTCAGGCGTGGAACCGAGATCTTCGGGTCACCTCGATGGCGTCTGGAGTCTGGCGTCGGAGAAGAACGCCGTCTGGCGTTTTTGGAGTTCTTTCGGGTCGTCCTGGGGCCTTCTTGGGCCGTCCTGGAGCCTTCTTGGGCCGTCTTGGGGAGCTGGGGCCGTCCAGAGGTTTTCTGAAGCACTCTTGGGCCCTTTTGGGGGCCTCCAATGGCCTTTTTTGGGGGGTCTCCCATGGCTCTCGTGGGTCTCTCTTGGGAGCGTTCTGGGGGCAATTTGGGTTTCTTGTGACCAGTCTCGAGGCTCTCTGGGTCAGTTTTGAAGCCCTTTTGGGCCATCTTTAAACCCTCTGGGGGGCCTCTGGGGCCGTCTTGGGGCGATATTGTGGGCCCATCGGGCCGTCTTGGACGCTGCGAAGGCCCAAGAAGCGGAGATGCTATATATACTATATATATATATATATATATATATATATATATATATGTATATATATATATATATGTGTATATAAATATGTATAGATATGTATATATACACATATAGAGAGAGAGAGAGAGAAACAAAAAAAAGAAAGATTCCCCAAGGAATGGGACGATGTGTGTTTCTTCGGGTTTTTTTAACGGCTTCTTGGGGCGTCTTGGGGCCTTCTGGGTCGTCTTCAAATCATCGGGGTTCCTCTTGGAGCGCTCTTGTGCCATCTTGGGTATCTCGTGCGCCTGTCCGATGACCCCTCTGATCGCCTTGGGTCTGCTCGCAAAACCCGGCAAAGCGCCCTGGGAGGCTCGGGAGGGCCAGCGGACCTTCTCCAAAGGCGCCCAGGGGGCCGCCAAGAGGTCAAAAAGGGCGTCCAGGGCATCCCTGAAAAGGGAGGGTCCGGTTAAGGGTGGGGGGCGGGGGGGATCCGGGTGACAAAAATATAAGATCCAGGTGAAGGGGCCGAACGGTCATTAACTGTCCCTGGGTGCGTGGCTGAACTGGAAATCAGCGGTGCAGATTCTTATTGGTGTTGTTGCTGTTTGCTGTCGTTTGGCGTCGTCCGCCCCGCGACTCGGCCCGCGACCCACCCGCGACCCACCCCGCGGCCCGCCTACGACGCACCCGCGACCAGCCCGCGACCCGCCCGCGACCCACCCCGCGACCCACCCGCGACCCACCCGCGATACACCCCGCGACCTGCCCGCGACCCACCCGCGACCCGCCCGCGACCCACCCGCGACCCTCCCCGCGACCCACCCACATTGCTTCAACGAAAAATCGGCGCCTTTGGCGGGCTCGTTGTAAATTTTGATTTTGTCAAAATCAGGGGGCCGAACGGTCATTAACTGTCCCTGGGTGCGTGGCTGAACTGGAAATCAGCGGTGTGGATTATGGTTGTTGTTGTTTGGCGTCGTCAAACCCGCGACTCGGCCCGCGACCCACCCGCGACCCACCCCGCGGCCCGCCTGCGACCCACCCTCGACCCACCCGCGCGACCCCACACCCGCGACCCACCCACGACCCGCGACCCACCCAGCGACCCGCCCGCGACCCACCCACGACCCGCCCGCGACCCGCCCGCGACCCACACGCGACCCACCCGCGACACACCCCGCGACCCGCCCGCGACCCACCCGCGACCCGCCCGCGACCCACCCGCGACCCTCCCCGCGACCCACTCACATTGCTTTAACGAAAAATCGGCGCCTGCGGCGGGCTCGTTGTAAAATTTGACATTGTCAAAGTGGGACCGACTGGTCATTCACTGTCCCTGGGTGCATGGCTGAAGTGGGATTCCGCAACGCGGAATATTGTTGTTGTCGCTGTTGCTGGTGTCGCTGCTGCCGTTGGTGATGTCGTTGTTGTCGTTGGCGGTGGCGCTGTTAATGTTGTTGTTGTTGTCGGACTCACACGCCACTGAAGAAAATTGTCGTTGATCCCCCTCTGGTGGCTGTTGTATTTTTTTCGATTGAAGCGTTTCCCCCGGGGCTCGCGCGCTGTCTTTGATCAGGGGAAGCACCGGGGCTCAAGCTGGGACGTTGGCCCCCGCATTACAACAACAACAACAGCAACAACAACAACAACAACGACAACAACACCAACAAGCAGTGTACAATCATGCGCCACGCTTCCACATGTCACACGCATCCTTCTGGATACCACACCCCATCATGGGGGATTTCTCCGGCATGCGGGGCAAGATATTCCCTCGCCCTGATATCCCGCCCAAGGAAGCATTGCCACCACCTCCACCGACGAATTTCGACATCCACAGCTCGGACGGCACATCGCAATCGCCCTGCGCACGCCCCGCATCTCGGAGGAGGAGGGGGGGGGGGGCGAGGAGGGGAGGGAAGGGGGAGGAAGAGGGGGAGGAAGAGGAGGAGGAGGAGGAGGAGGAGGAGGAGGAGGAGGAGGATGGAGGAGGAGGATGGAGGAGGAGGGGGAGGAAGGAGGAGCAGTTGTAGTAGCAGTACCTCCGAGGCCGAGGTGGTTCTTACTCCTCGTTCGAACAGTTACGCCACCATCCTGCGGCCTCGGCGCGTGACCCTGAACGTTCACGCCCCCAGGCGCTGCCGCTCCCATGCTCGCATCCTCCACCTGCCCCTTTCCACGCCCTCTCAAGGAATCCCTGATGTCAACCCTTCGACCCTCGATCCTTGGAGTCCCTGGAAATCATCCGTCCTCCTTCTTTTCCTCCTCCTCCTCCACAATATCTATGCTGTCCAAAAATGATAATTAGTATATAATAGTAAGGTTCAACAGGGACTATTGGAAGCCCCCCAGAGGCGATGCCAAAACGAAGGCCCCAGTCTCGAGTAAAAGGCGAGGAAGTAGCAAACGGGAGCGACGAGGGAGGACGGAAGGGGAAGGGAGGAGGGAGCAGGGGGGAGGGAGGCAGGAGGACACAAGGGGGACGAAAAGGGAAAGGAGGAGGGAGGAGGAGGGAGGAGGAGGGAGGAAGAGGGAGGACAAAGAAACGGGAAAGGGAGGAGGGAGGAGGGAGAAGAGGAGGGGGTGGAGGGAGGAAGAGGGAGGAAGAGAGGGGGGGAAGGAGGGAGAAAGAGGAGGAGAAGGAGGAAGAAGAGGAGGAGGAGGAGGAGGACAAGGAGGAGACGGAGGAGAACAGGAGGAGGAGAGGGAGGAGGAGGAGGAGGAGGAGAGGAGGGAGGAGCGAGGAGGAGGAGGACAGGGAGGAGAAGGGGGGAGGAGGGAGGAGGAGGAGGGAGAAGCGGATGGGGAGGGAGGGGAAGAGGGAGGAAGAGGGAGGGGGGAGGGAGGAGGAGAAGGAGGAGGAGGAAGAGGAGGAGGAGGAGGAGGAGGGGACGAGGAGGAGGTGGAGGAGAAGGAGGAGGAGAAGGAGGAGGAGGAGGAGGAGGAGGAAAGGGCACCACTCCAACGTAAAACGGGACGAAATCTCGGACGGGAGCGCTGGTTATGTCGGGACGGGGGCTGTCGGCGGCGAGCAAGAGCACCGCCTTGAATAAAAAAGGGGGATAGTCTCGCACGGGAGCGTCGTTGTTGCTGAGGGGCGGCGCCGATCAGAGATAGAGTTGCGCGTCTGTCCAAGTTAAAGCGGGTGGACGTCTCGAGCGGGAGCGCTGGTTTTGTTGAGACGGCTGCTTTCGGCGGCGAACAAGAGCGCCGGCCCTGACTAAAAAGGAGGAAGTCTCGCATGGGAGCGGTGTTGTTGTTGGGCGGCCAGTTTTGGCGGTCCTCCAAGCCACCCGAGAGTGAGCCTCATGTTATGAAGCCGGCGCCTCGGCGAGAGCGCCAGGGCGCCTTGAGGGGTCCAATAACAATACGTTTTAAACAAAAAAACATCCAACAGCAGCAGCAACAACAACAATCAGTTTAAGACTATTCGCTCTTATCTGCTCGCGTGACATTCAATTTGCATATCCCAAACACTGGATACCCGCCCTCTTCGTCTTCGATCGTACCCCCTTTGGGGTGGTATATTCATTCCCTGCCACGCGTGGCTGGTGAAGCCCTTGAAAACGAAGGGTAACGGATAGTGGGGGAGAATGAAGACGAAGGGATCGAAGGAAGGGAGGGGAGGGGCAAAAAGGAGGGAGGACGATGATTTGCGCTGAGAGTGGCGATTCAGCTTGCGCCACGGCTTGCGCCAGCCACTCCAACACAGGTTAACAATAAGTTTCGCCATGGGTCGCGCCATAAACAGCGCCACGTACCACCCCTTGAAAGAACATATCGTGGATACCCCCACGGGGGGACGCACAGCTGCGAACTGGTGTCAGAAACGAATTTCGTGGAACCCTGAAAAGAAGCGGGATGTTGGGAGAATGGGGCGGAAGGATAATGAGGACTGCAACCGTGTCGAGAGGAGCGCGGGGATGTGGATGGATTGGGATGGAATGGACAAGAGTAGGGTCTCAGGGGGAGGAGCGGCAAGGAGTGGGCAAGAGGAACAGGGAGGAGTGCGGAGAAGCGGGGGGCGCACGGAGGAATCTGCCGGAGGGACTGGGAATAATTCGGGAAAAATGCGGAATGCGAACGGGAAGGGGCGGAGATTGTTGGGGTGGGATGGGGTGGCCTGAGGAGGAGCGGGCGGAATGCGAAGAACTGCGGAATAGCAAAATTGAGTACGAACGAAATGAAAATGAAGATAAAGGGAAAGAGTAGAGACGCACGAACGAGTATGAAATAGCACAATGGAGAACGAACGAAACGATTCTTCAATACATTGTGAGGAAGTATCAAGCGGGAGCCGCGATCCAGTGGTAAATTGCAAGGACGTTCCAAGCGAGAGCGCGATTCTTCAATAAACTGTGAAGAACTATCAGGCGGGAGCCGTTGTTTTTGCAAACCGGGGTCAACAACGCAGTTTGACCTTCAATACTTTCCCTGATAAAAAAACAAGGTGCGAGCCCCGGGAAGGGCACTTCAATCGAAAAAGCAATGTGCATCGGACGGGGGGGATCAACAATAAATATTCTTCAGAAGTGAGAATTCAACAACAACAACAACAACAACAACAACAACATCAACAACAACAACAACTACTACTACTACTACTACTACTACTACTACTACTACTACTACTACTTATTCTTCTTCTTCTTCTACTACTACTACTACTACTACTACCACCACCACCACCACCACCACTACACTACACTACTACTACTACTACTACTACTACTACTACTACTACTACTACTACTACTACTACTACTACTACTACTACTACTACTACTACTACTACTACTACTACTACTACTACTACTACTACTACTACTACTACTACTACTACTACTACTACTACTACTACTACTACTACTACTACTACTACTACTACTACTACTACTACTACTACTACTACTACTACTACTACTACTACTACTACTACTACTACTACTACTACTACTGCAACTGCAACTACAATGGTTCCCGCCTGAAGCTTCCTCACAATTTACCCTGGACCCCCGCTCCCGCCTGAGATCTCGTCGCATTTTACTTGTGAATCACGTTCTCGCTTGGGATTTCCGTACAACGTATTGTGGAATCGTTCTCTCGGCGCTCTGGAGTCGCGCTCTAGCTGGAGACTCGCTTGCAATGCTTTCAAGAATCGCGCTCGTGCGTTGCATTCCCTGCAATTTACTCAAGCGCCGCGTTCCCGACACTCAGGCACCCAGGACTCGCGCTTAGGCTTAGGACTCCCTCACTTAGGAGTGGGGATCTCGCTGCTTTTCGTGGCGCCGTTGCAGCCCTTCGCGGCCCCCTCGCTGCCCTTCGTGGACCCGTTGCAACCCTTCGTGGCCCCCTCGCTGCCCTTCATTGCCCCCTCGCTGCCCTTCGTGGCCACGTTGCGAGCTTTCGTGGCCCCCTCGCTGCCCTTCGTGGCCCTTCGTGGCCCCCTTGCTGCTCTTCGTAGCCCCGTTGCAGCCCTTGGTGGCCGCCTCGCTGCTCTTCGTGGCCCCGTTGCAGCCCTTCGCGGCCCCCTCGCTGCCCTTCGTGGCCCCGTCGCATCCCTTCGCGGCCCCCTCGCTGCCCGTCGTGGCCCCGTTTTACCCCTTCGCGGCCCCCATCGCTGCCCTTCGTGGCCCCGTACATACATGCTCTTCGTGGCCCCCGTTCGCTCGCGCCCGTCGTGGCCCCATACGCATGCGCCTCGTGGCCCCGCCGCCGCCCTTCGCGGCCACCTCGCTGCCCTTCGCGGCCCTGCGGCTGGCCTCAGCGACCCCGTCCTTGCCCTCTGCGGCCCAGGATACGCACGCCCTTCGTGGCCCCCGCTCTTTCGCGTCCGTCGTAGCCACATATGCGTGCACTTCGCGGCCCCGCCGTCGCCCCTCCTCCTCCTCCTCCTCCTCCTCCTCCTCCTCCTCCTCCTCCTCCTCCTCCTCCTCCTCCTCCTCCTCCTCCTCTCTCCTCCTCCTCCTCCTCCTCCTCCTCCTCCTTCCTCCTCCTCCCTCCTCCTCCTCCTCCTCGCGTCCCTCCTCCGCCGACTACACTACCTCCTCCTCCTCCTCCTCCTCCTCCTCCTCCTCCTCCTCCTCCTCCTCCTCATCCTCCTCCTCCTCCTCCTCCTACCCCTCCTCCTCCTCCTCCTCCTCCTCCTCCTCCTCCCCTACCCCTCCTCCTCCTCCTCCTCCTCCGGCTCCTGCCCTGCACTCCTCCTCCTCTCCTCCACAGTGCTCATATGAATAACTACTCTCTCTCTTCATTCCCCTTATGACGTCTTGGCGGAATAATGCGCCCCCCCCCCCCGCGTACTGTTTTTTTTACACACTAGTTTCCCCGGAGTTGGGGTTTCGCCTGCATTTGTTTCCAAAATGCTACTTTCGCTGAGTCGCCGGCCTCGTTTTCGGGCCCCGCTCGTTCCGAATCGTGCTCCCGCTGCAGCGCTGGCATCATTTCCGCCGGCGCCCGGGCTGCACGCCCGAGCCGGCGCCCGGGCCGGCGCCCGGGCCGGGTCTGGAGCCGGTTCTGGCCGGCCCCGGAAAATCGAGTTCCGAGGCGGCGCCAAAAAAAGATCATTCTAATACACATTTTTCTTTTGTAAATGCTGAATTTCTTCTTCCGGCGCCCGGGAGGCCTCCCGGGCCGATTCCGACGCCCAGGCCGGCGCCCGAGCCGGCGCCCGGGCCTGACGCCCGAGCCGGCGCCCGGGCCGGCGCCCGGGCCGGATCCGGAGCCGGAAATTCGAGTTCCGAGGCGGCGCCGAAAAAAGACCATTCTAATACAATTTTTTCTTTTGAAAATGCTGAATTTCTGCTTCTGGCGCCCGGGAAGCCTTCCCCCGAGTTGGCTTTCGCTTGCAATTTTTCCCAAAATGCTGCTTTCGCTGAGGCGCCGGCCTCATTTTCGGGCCCCGCTCGTTCCGAATCGTGCTCTCGCTGCAGCGCTGGCCTCATTTCTGTGCTTCCGCTCGTTTCGACTCGTGCTCCCGCTGCCGCGCTGACGTCATTTCCCGTGCCATGCCACGGCATGCAATGCAATTCCAGGTTGATACTACGCTTCGCGGTGCTCTTCTACGCCATGCCATGCCGTGCTCTACAATGCATCGCGTACCCTTTCGGGATCATCGCCCTGCTTGACATCCGACTATACGAGTAGAGAGGGGATCTGCGCCATGGTAAGGGATGGGAGGGAGGGGTAGGATGTCAGATATGACGCGAGCGCACCTAGCTTGTCCTCCTCCTTCTCCTCCTCCTCCGCCCACTCCTCCGCTCTCCTCACATCCTCTCCTCCCTCCTCCTCCTCCTCCTCCTCCTCCTCCTCCTCCTCCTCCTCGCTCCTCCCACATCCTCCGCCTCCTTCCTCTCCTCCTCCTCCTCCCTCCTCCTCCTCCTCCTCCTCCTCCTCCTCCTCCCCCTCCTCCTCCTCCTCTTCCTCCTCCTCCTCCTCCTCCTCCTCCTCCTCATCCTCCTCCTCCTCCTCCTCCTCCTCTCCTCCTCCTCCTCCTCCTCCTCTTCCTCGCTCCTCCTCCTCCTCCTCCTCCTCCTCCTCCTCCTCCTCCTCCTCCGCCTCCTCCTCATCCTCCCCCTCCCGCCTCCCCCTCCCCTTCCCCCTCCCCCTCCCCCTCCCCCTCCCCTCCCCCCCCCTCCCCCTCCCCCTCCCTCTCCCCCTCCCCTCCCCCTCCCCCTCCCCTCCTTCTCCCCTCCCTCTCCCCCTCCCCCTCCCCTCCCCTCCCCCTCCCCATCCCCCTCACCCCTCCCCCTCCCCCTCCCCTCCCCTCCCCCTCCCCCTCTTCCTCCCCTCCTCTCCTCCACCTCCTCCTCCTCCTCTTCCGCATCCTCTCCTCCTCCTCCTCCTCCTCTCCTCCTCCTTCCCTCCTCCCCTCCCCCCCCTCCTCCTCACTCCTCTCCTCAGCCTCCTCCTCCTCCTCCTCCTCCTCCTCCCTCCCCTCTCCCTCCTCCTCCTCCTCCTCATTCCTCCTCCTCCTCTTCCTCCTCCTCCTCCTCCTCCTCCTCTTCCTCCCCCTACCTCCTTGTCCGTGTCCCTCCTCCTTCTTCTCCTCCTCCTCCTCCTCCTCCTCCTCCTCTTCCTCCTCCTCCTCGTTCTCCTCCTCCTCTTCCTCCTCCTCCTCCTCCTCCATCCCTTTTCCTTGTAGATAACTTGTCCTTGTCGCACCCCGAGGACAACCTTTAGGCCGGGCCAGGCGTTTCGCCTGAGACGTCCTCATCATTTATGAGTCTGGAGCTTAGAAATTGGCAACAGTTTCACAGATAGCGGGCGGGTCGTTCCCAAAATGTGGCTCTCGCATGAGCGCGGCGTACATTCGTTTGAAACCTTTGCGAGATTTCACGGATTGAGAACGGGCCGTTTTCAAAAAAAAACGAGCGCGGCGCACTTTCGTTTTAAACATTGGCGAGATTTCACGGATTGAGGGCGGGTCGTTTTCAAAATGGAACTCTCGCCTTAGCGCTTAGCGCCGCGCACATTCGCCTTTAAACATTGCAAGAGCTTCACGGATTGAGGGCGGGTCGTTTTCAAAATGTGGTTCTTGCCTTAGCGCCGCGCACATTCGTTTTTGAAAATTTGCAACAGCTTCACGGATTTAGGGCGGTTCCTTTTCAAAATGTGGCTCTCGCCTTAGCGGCGCGCGCATTCGTTCTAGAAAGTTGCAAGAGTTTCACGTGTTCCCATCATCAACGCACCAGAATTTGTATGTTTGGAAGGATTCAGGATTATGCGGGTGCAACAATTACGCGAATTCGCTGTATTGAATGAAGTCGTGGCGTTGGAATCCCGAGAACAATGTTTTGGCATGCTTCAGGGTCTTCAAACGGGTGTCTTCCAACGAGGCAGTTCCATCAATGGAAATGAACCCATGTAGAGGCCTTCAGAGAGGAAGCTCGGAGGGAGGGTTTACTTCAACATCGTTGATGACTCTCTTGGGTTTACACTGGTCCTCCTCCTCCTCGTCCTCCCGCAGGCTGGCGGGGCGGCGCTCAGCCACGCGGACGCGCGATGTCGTCAGGCGTGTTCGCGAGCACGCGGGCAAACTCCGCCTGCTCTCGGGTGCGCCGCGCTCGCGGCGGTAGCAGTCCCAGACCCCCCCCCTGCGTCGTAAAAAAACAAAAACAAAAAAACAACAACAATAACAAAAAACGGCGGGAGGGTTCTGGTGGCTTCGGCTTCCAGGGGCCCTCGCCAGGCCCCGGGGCCGACAAGAAAGGACTCGGGTTGAAAAGCCAGTCCCAGGGAATGGGTCGAGACCTCGAGGGAGTCGACGTTGTGAAAAAAATATGACGTCGGGGGTGTGGGGTGAGAACAAGAGGACGTGAAAACAGCAGAATGCCCCGAGATCCTGTCGCCGCAATTCTTCTACAACGGCCGATGTCTTGCCTCGTTCCCGGCCCCCGGGACCCTCGTGGATGGAGCGGGCTCGAAAAATGCCGCCGCGAGATGGAATCCAGGGAGCAGGTCCCCTGAGATCCGAGAAATCACGACAGGACCCCGGGACCCCATCTTTCAGCGAGCGAAAACGCCCGGCTCGAAAAAATCGAGTCGCCAGGATCTCTGGGCAGGTCGGGCGTTTTGCGATGTCGCCGCTTGTTCGTGACGTCGGATCTGAGGGCGTGGCGAGCGGCACTTTTTCAAGGCGGCGGCTCCGGAAAGCGGACCTGTCGCAGTCGAGCTGGCACTGGGCTGCAGTGGCAAGCGACCTGGACACAGGTGGCGAGAAGCGCTCGAGGCAGGGACAGAGCGAGAATCCCTGAGATCTGGCGGCTCTGGAGGATGATCGGGCGCCGCGGCCTTCTCAGAGCGCTCTGGGGAACGCCCTGGCACGTGTACGGCCGAAAATGCGATTGAGAAAGCGATCGTGTTTTGAAATTCTGGCCAGCTTCCCAGAAGTGTCTTAAAACAGGCCTGGGCCAACGTCTGCTGTTGAAGCTGGAGGGGCGACCGTGCTCCAGAGACTCTGGGCCAGCTCTCGGGCGAGCTGGTCGAGAAACGCTGGCCCAGCTTCTCGGGAGGAGGTTTCTTGATCAGATTAAAGGGGCCCTGGGGCACACAAATAAATACACACAACTAACAGGATTCCCCTATATGTTTCCATACTTTCTGGATTCTTGTCTTCCCTCCCAATTCGCATATTTTCCCATATTTTTCTGGGAATCGACGATTCGTTGTGTCTGTGTGTTTTCTTCCCTCCTGGCAGATGCTCGGCTGTGCTTCGGTAGAGGGAAACAATTACTGCACCCCCCCCCAAAAAATTATCCTGGCGAAAGACCCAACCATAAGCAATTGTTGGTAACGCGTTGTGGGTGCCGCTTTCGGTGGGGCTCCATATGGGGCCACGAAGCGCTGCCTTGGATGGGGGAACCGCATGCGGACTGCGCCACCGGGGCGGGCCTTCGGTGGAGCTCCCTATGGGGCTACGAAACGCTGCCCTGGGTGGGGGAACCGCATGCGAACTGCGCCACTGGGGCCTTCGGTGGAGCTCCCTATGGTGCCACGAAACGCTGCCCTGGGTGGGGGAACCGCATGCGAACTGCGCCACTGGGGCCTTCGGTGGAGCTCCCTATGGGGCCACGAAGCGCTGCCCTGGGTGGGGGAACCGCATGCGAACACCCCCACTGGGGCCTTCGGTGGAGCTCCCTATGGGGCCACGAAACGCTGCCCTGGTGGGGGAACCGCATGCGAACACCCCCACTGGGGCCTTCGGTGGAGCTCCCTATGGGGCTACGAAACGCTGCCCTGGGTGGGGAAACCGCATGCGAACACCCCCACTGGGGCCTTCGGTGGAGCTCCCTATGGGGCCACGAAACGCTGCCCTGGGTGGGGGAACCGCATGCGAACACCCCCACTGGGGCCTTCGGTGGAGCTCCCTATGGGGCTACGAAGCGCTGCCCTGGGTGGGGAACCGCATGCGAACACCCCCACTGGGGCCTTCGGTGGAGCTCCCTATGGGGCCACGAAACGCTGCCCTGGGTGGGGGAACCGCATGCGAACACCCCCACTGGGGCCTTCGGTGGAGCTCCCTATGGGGTTACGAAACGCTGCCCTGGGTGGGGGAACCGCATGCGAACACCCCCACTGGGGCCTTCGGTGGAGCTCCCTATGGGGCTACGAAGCGCTGCCCTGGGTGGGGGAACCGCATTCGAACACCCCCACTGGGGCCTTGGGTGAAGCGCCCTATGGGGCCACGAAACGCTGCCCTGGGTGGGGGAACCGCATGCGAACACCCCCACTGGGGCCTTCGGTGGAGCTCCCTATGGGGCCACGAAACGCTGCCCTGGGTGGGGGAACCGCATGCGAACACCCCCCACTGGGGCCTTCGGTGGAGCTCCCTATGGGGCTACGAAACGCTGCCCTGGGTGGGGGAACCGCATGCGAACACCCCCACTGGGGCCTTCGGTGGATCTCCCTATGGGGCCACGAAGCGCTGCCCTGGGTGGGGGAACCGCATGCGAACACCCCCACTGGGGCCTTCGGTGGAGCTCCCTATGGGGCCACGAATCGCTGCCCTGTGTGGGGGAACCGCATGCGAACACCCCCACTGGGGCCTTCGGTGGAGCTCCCTATGGGGCTACGAAGCGCTGCCCTGGGTGGGGGAACCGCATGCGAACACCCCCACTGGGGCCTTCGGTGGAGCTCCCTATGGGGCCACGAAACGCTGCCCTGGGTGGGGGACCGCATGCGAACACCCCCACTGGGGCCTTCGGTGGAGCTCCCTATGGGGCTACGAAACGCTGCCCTGGGTGGGGGAACCGCATGCGAACACCCCCACTGGGCCATTTTCGTGGAGCTCCCTATGGGCTACGGAAACTCTTGCCCTGGGTGGGGGAACCGCATGCGAAACACCCCACTGGGGCCATTCCGTGGAGCTCACCTATGGGGCCCGAAACGCTGGCCCTGGGTGGGGGACCAGATATGCGAAAAACCCCCCACTGGGGCCTCGGTGGAGCTCCCTATGGGGCCACCGAAACGCTGCCCTGTGGTGGGGTGAAAACCGCATGCGACACCCCCAACTGGGGCCTTCGGTGGAGCTCCTATGGGCCACGAAACGCTAGCCCTTGGGTGGGGGAAACCGCATGCGAACCACCCCACTTGGGCCTTCGGTGGAGCTCCCTATGGGGCTACGAAACGCTGGCCCTGGGTGGGGGAAACCGCATGCGAACACCCCCACTGGGCCTTCGGGGAGCTCCCTATGGGCCACGAAACGCTGCCCTGTGTGGGGGAAACCGCATGCGAACGACCCCCACCACGCCTTCGGAGGAAGGTGGAGCTCTACTTCACTCCTGCCGCCATGGGGCTACGAAGCGCTGCCCTGGGTGGGGGAACCGCATGCGAACACCCCCACTGGGGCCTTCGGTGGAGCTCCCTATGGGGCTACGAAACGCGTGAGAGGTGTGCCGAGAGCAAAGGCAAGGAGGGGGAGGAGGGAGGAGGAGGAGGAGAGGAGAGGAACGCGGGGCACCGTCTCTTCAAAACGAGAACCCAACACCACAGGATGGTTGGGAAAAACTCAATATTGGCACGCGCGGGGGAGACTGCGGTCGAAGCGCATCGCATCAGACCCACCACCCACTTTGAACATTTGGGGGGAGGGGGGGGGCGTTGACGGATGAATGTGGCATGTGTTCGCTAATTTGTTCCGAGGCCTGTTGTCCTCGTCCTATAGAGCCCCTCCTGCGGAAGGGGGGGGGGGGCGGGGCGCGGGCGGGGCTGCGGGGAGCGGGGCCCGCGGAGGGAGGCCCTGCCTGCCCCCGCGCGCGCGCCGCGGGAGCCCGCGCCCGGCAGCCCGCGGAGCGCGGGAGGCTCGCGGCGGGTCGCCCCTTGCCCCTCCTCCTCCTCCTCCCTCCTCCTCCCCGCCTCCTCGCTCTCCTCCTCCTCCTCCTCCCCCTCCCCTCCTCCTCCTCCTCCTCCTCCTCCTCCTCCTCCCTCCTCCTCCTCCCTCTCGAACCTCCCCTCCCGCTCCTTTCCCCCCTCACCCCCCCTACCCCCCTCCGCCCCTCCCCTCCCCCCCTGCCCTCCTCCTTCTCCCCCAGGCCGCGAGCCTCTGTCGCATCAGCAAGTCGGGGGCCGGCCAGAGGGGGGCGGGCCCCAAGATGGGGGTGCAATGTCCAAGATGAGGGCTGCCGGCCCGAGGGGGGGGGGGGGGCAGGGGACGCACTGAAAGTAAGAAGAGGCGCCATGAGATCTGGGGGAATATCGTGGCCCACGTCATGAGATCCACCCCCCCTAGTCATCACCCCCCTCTTTGCCGCGCCCGCATAAGGAATGACTGCATCACACCAAAGAAAAGCCCAAATCAGTGGATGGTTTTCGCGGAGGAGATCGACCAGGAACCCGGGAGCCCGGGAACCCAAAATCCACCGAAATCGGCCCGGAACCAGTAACCGGGAACCCGGGAGCCCAGGAACCCAGCCTGCTACCAAAATCGGAGGGAAACTTTCGCCCAATCTTTCAACTTCCGCCAGAGCCCCTTCGGTGCGAGCACGGATTGGGGAACCATGAAGCACGAAGGGGTTTTTTTCTGGCCACGGCGGACCCAGGCCACAACGGGCTGCACGGCACGTCCGAGGAACGGGCCGAAGACCCGGGCCCCTGCTGAGCCCCACGCGGTCCCTGCTTCAGCGTCTTGGCTGCCGCTGGCGAGTCTCCTGGGGCGCTCTCACACCCTTCCCTGGGGCCAGCGGCCGTTCCTGAGCTCTTCCAGAGCCGTTGGGGCGGATCTGCCCATACACGGGGGCTCTGCCGGACCCCTCCACCCGGGGGCTTCTGTCAGCCCGCGTCAGGCCAACAGGCCCCCTATCGATCATCCTGAGAGCCTCTGGAGCTGGCTCGACTGCCCCCCGTGGCTGTCGAAAGCCAAGGGCGCCTGCGGGAACGCGGCGCGAGCACGCCCCTCTCAGCCGACACCACGCTTGTTCTGTGATGCGGGTCCTTGGGTCTCTCGACCCGACCCATTTGCGGGGCTCGTTTTCCTTCGGCGGTCGCGTTCTTCGCGGCCTGTTCTCCCATCCTGGGTCGCGCTCTTCGACGATCCTGGGGCCCGACCGTGGCCTTCGGAAGCAGAAAGCTTCAAATCATAGAAATACTGCAGTAGCGACTTCTCTGCGACGCCTTGACCTCTGTGCCGCCTGCGCTGCCAAGCCCGGGAGGGCGGGACGCCCCGCCGAGCCCCGCGGGGCTCCCTCGAGGAGCCCCGAACGAAGGGCCTCGCTGGACGCCCTGCCCCAGAAAACGGCATCGAAGACAACCACACAGAACGACGACGAAAACGACGACCAAAAGCGACGACGAAAACATCGACGAGAACAACGACGGGACTCGACGACGAAGAAGACGACGAGCATCAGCGACGAGAACGACCGCGAGAACGACGAGCGGCCGCGAAGACGACAGCGGGGGCGGCGCGGCCGCCCGCCTGCGAGATAG
>CAUYUJ010019498.1:54595-62095 GCA_963575745.1 Prorocentrum cordatum
CTTTTGCGTATATTTAGTATTCGCATTATGATTGTCGGTCGCACTCTCGGTATTAGTCTTATTCCTCGCGATTGTATTATTAGTCGTCTTCATATTATTATTCGTACCCGTATCAGTCTTAGTGTTATTAGTATGGTTCCTCCTCCTCCTCCTCATCATCATCATCATCATCCTCCTCTTGCTCCTCCTCATCATCCTCCTCTTCCTCCTCCCTCCTGCCTCTTCCCTCCTCGCTCCTCCCTCCTCCTCCTCCTCCTCCTCCTCCTCCTCCTCCTCCTCCTCCTCCTCGTACTCCTCGTACTCCTCCTCCTCCTCCTCCTCTTCCTCCTCCTCTTCCCTCTCCTCCTCCTCCTCCTCCTCCTCCTCCTCCTCCTCCTCCTCCTTCCTCATCCTCCTCGGTGAGGGGGTGACCCGACAAAAAAAAACAAGGCGAAACCCGAAAAGCTGGCGCCGAACCCGAAAATCCAGAAAGAGCCAAACCCGAAAACAGGCGGACACCAGAAACGCCGAAGACGCGCAACCCGAAACCTCAGGAGCGGCGAACCCCGACACCCTCATTAGCCAGCCTCGCCTCCGCCTCGTCCTGTTCCTCCCCCTCCCCTCGTTCGTCATCCACCTCTCCTCCTCGCTCCGCCCCGTCCTCTGTGTCCTCCTTCCGCTCCCCCCACCTCCCCCTCCTCCCTCTTCCTCCTCCTCCTCCACCTCCTCGCTCGTCCTCCCACCCCTCCTACCCTCATGTCTCCCCTGGTCCCTCCTCCCTCCTCCCTCCTCCTGCCTCCTGCCTCTTCTCTCTTCTCCTGCCTCCTCCCTCCTGCCTCCTCCCTCGCCATCCTCCCTTCTGCCTCCTCCCTTCTCCCCCCCCTCCCTCTCGTTCCTCCCTCCTCTTCCCTCCTCTTCCTTTCTCCCTCGTTTCTCTAGTCGGCACGCGGCAGCGCTTGCGGGGCGGAAACTGAAACTATTACTATTCCACTTTACTCGCCACGAGGCGAACGCCTGGGGGGCGAACAAATGTGCTACTCCACTCTCCTGGCGACGTGGCGGCCACGCCTGCGGGACGGATCAAAATAAGCTCGCACGCGAACTGCCCGGTTGCAGCGACTGGTGAGCGAAGCACAAACTATTCCATTCAACGACTCGCCACGTGGCAACGCCGGCGACGCGGAAACATATGTTTCGACTCTACTCGCCATGTGGCAACACTGGGGGAGCGAAATGAACACTGCCCTGTTCTCCTTGCCATGTGGCAACGCTCGGGGAGGGGAACACATACTACTCGACTGTACTCACCACGTGGCAGCGCCTGCGTGGCGAAATAGAATTACTCCATCCTTCTCGGCACGTGGCAACGGAGCGGGGGGGCAACAAGTGTTCTCGTGTCGACTCGCCACATGGCAACGCCACGTGGCAAGGCATGAGAGGTAAACAAAAATACAATCCCACTCCATTCGCCACGTGGCAATGACATGGGATGCGAACAAGAAGTATAAGTCAACTCAACTCATCACATGGCAATGCCGCGCTGGCCAAACATACACAATCCCACTCGACTCGCCAAGTGGCAACGTCTGGGTGACGAAAACATAGATCCCATTATATTCGCCACGTGGCATCGCCTTGGAGCAGGAACGAATACACCTCCACTCCATTCGCACTGGGGAAACGACAGGCTGGCAAACAACATACAACGCCACTTTGCCCGCCGCGTGGCAAAACCGCACAACGAACAAGTACTACTCTATGGCATTCCGCGTGGCAACGCCGCGGAAAGGAACACCAAAATCTATTCGGCACATGGCTCCAACGCAGACCAAGACGACGACAACGAGGACGAGGATGATGGCGAGGGCGAGGACAAGGACGAGGACGCGGACGACGTCGACGACGTCGTCGTCGTCGACGACCACGACAACAACAACGACGACGACGACGACACGAGCGACGACGACGACGACGACCACGACGACGACGACGACGACAACAGCGACGACGACGACGACACGACGACGACGACGACGACGACGACGACGACGAGAACGACCACGACAACGACGACAGCGACGGCGGCGGCGGCGAAGACGAAGACGACGGCGACGGCCACAACGACGACGGACGACGACGAAGACGACGATGGCGCCAACGACGACGACGAAAATGACGACGACAATGACGACGACGACGACGATGACGACGACGACGACGACGACGACGACCACGACCACAACGACGACGACGACGACGACGACGACGTCCGCCGCCCGCCCGCCCGCCCGCCCGCCCAACCGCCCAACCGCCCGCCCGCCCAACCGCCCGCCCGCGGGCCCGCCTTCTTGCCCGCCCGCCTGCACGCCCGCCCGCCCGCCCGCGCCCCCGCCCGCCCGCCGGTGCGCTCGCCCGCCCACTGGGTCGCCCACCCGCCCACCAACACGCCCGCGCCCCCTCCATGACCCTCCCCCCTCACTCGCTTCCCCGAGGCGGCCACCAAACCGAGCCAGAGCGATCAGGCACGCGGCAAAATTAACCTGCGACGCACCCAACCCACGCGCATCAAATGGCAAGAGGAGTATGCCAACATTAGCAGGAACAACGACAGTGTAGACGCGGCGATTTGCTGTGCAAGCTACATGGGACGCGCATGCGTTGCACGATTCATGGGACGACGATCGAAAGAACGAGGCTTGAGGCCCCAGGATCGAAGAAGAACGGGTACGGGAACGAGGGGTAGGAGAGGGATGGAATGGAGGGCGGGGGGGGCGAAAGGCCATCGCGGAAGCAGCAGCATGCATGGAGAAGGTGAGGCGGGGAATAGGACGACGATGAAAGTGGCGGGAGGAGACAGAAGACTGCCGCGTTTTTCAAGTGCGAGCTAAACCCGCAGCGCTGCCTGCGCCATGTCGTCGCAGAGTTCCACATGATAAAACTTGTTTAGAGTGCAAGGAACGAGCGAGGCGTAGCTCGCCCGCTAGCTTCTCCGCCTCCTTCCCGCACATTTCAGCGCGGGAGCTGAACGCTCGCAGGCGCGCCGCCAGGTCTGCGGGCGGCCCGCGGGAAAGAAACTCAAGGCCGGGGTCGCGTATCATCAATCGGTTGTCCATCGTCCAAAGTTGCACTGGCGACGTACTGGTTGAACGCGGAGCGAGCAGCATCACGCGCGTGCCTGAACGCCACGCAGGCACAGTGCACGCGCGATTGGGACTTCAGGTCGATCACGCGCGTCTCCACCAGGCTTGGCAACACCACGCGACTGAGGATCTCACTGCGGTCTGCCATGCTGCTGTCCGCGAATGCAATGCGCTGCCTGCAAGTAAGGCGGCGGCGTCCACTTGTCTCAGAAGATGTTCCCGCGGGCCCGAAGGGCGACCGCCAGCTCGAGCCGCGGCGCCGGCAGGCCAGATAAGGATCATGCAACAGCAAAGACGATGACAGAGCAACGAGGTATCGGCGAGTGCATGACCGGCCTCCGTTTCCTGCACTTCTTTCCTGTAGTTCCCCTAGCTCATCGAGCTCAGCAGATGTTTCTGCGGGTCCGAAGGACGACCGCCAGCTCGAGTCGCAGCGCCGACGAGCTGCATCCACATCAGGCAACACCCCAGGAGACACTGGCACACAACGATTTGACGTCAGTCAGTGCCAGACCACTCCATGTCTAGTTCCTCGCACACATACAGTCGATCGCAGATGCGGGATAATCGAAGTAGAATGACGGGTCCAATCTGCGTCCGCGTAGGACGTCACTATGCTGGACCCCGCAGCAGGTCTCGAAAGTGGCGACAGTTTCATGGGCCCCACAGCAGCCCTCGAAAGTGGCGACAGTTTCACAGATCGTAGCCCCCCAGCGCTGGCGAGGTCTAATCTGAGTCCCCGTAGGACGTCACTCCGCTGGCCCCCCAGCAGCCTTCGAAAGTGGCGACAGTTTCACAGATCGCAGCCCCCCAGGGATGGCGAGGTCTAATCTGTATCCCCGTAGGGCGTCACTCCGCTGGGCCCCCCACGCAGCCTTCGAAAGTGGCGACAGTTTCACAGATCGCAGCCCCCCAGGGATGGCGAGGTCTAATCTGAATCCCCGTAGGGCGTCACTCCGCTGGGCCCCCCAGCAGCCCTCGAAAGTGGCGACAGTTTCACAGATCGCAGCCCCCCAGGAATGGCGAGGTCTAATCTGAATCCCCGTAGGGCGTCACTCCGCTGGGCCCCCCAGCAGCCCTCGAAAGTGGCGACAGTTTCACAGATCGCAGCCCCCCAGGGATGGCGAGGTCTAATCTGAGTCCCCGTAGGGCGTCACTCCGCTGGGCCCCCCAGCATCCCTCGAAAGTGGCGACAGTTTCACAGATCGCAGCCCCCCAGGGATGGCGAGGTCTAATCTGAATCCCCGTAGGGCGTCACTCCGCTGGGCCCCCCAGCAGCCTCGAAAGTGGCGACAGTTTCACAGATCGCAGCCCCCCAGGGATGGCGAGGTCTAATCTGAATCCCCGTAGGGCGTCACTCCGCTGGGCCCCCCAGCAGGCCTCGAAAGTGGCGACAGTTTCACAGATCGCAGCCCCCCAGGGATGGCGAGGTCTAATCTGAGTCCCCGTAGGGCGTCACTCCGCTGGGCCCCCAGCAGCCTCGAAAGTGGCGACAGTTTCACAGATCGCAGCCCCCCAGGGATGGCGAGGTCTAATCTGAGTCCCCGTAGGGCGTCACTCCGCTGGCCACCCCAGCAGCCCTCGAAAGTGGCGACAGTTTCGCAGATCGCAGCCCCCCAGGGATGGCGAGGTCTAATCTGAGTCCCCGTGGGGCGTCACTCCGCTGGCCACCCCAGCAGCCCTCGAAAGTGGCGACAGTTTCACAGATCGCAGCCCCCCAGGGATGGCGAGGTCTAATCTGAGTCCCCGTAGGGCGTCACTCCGCTGGCCACCCCAGCAGCCCTCGAAAGCGGCGACAGTTTCACAGATCGCAGCCCCCCAGGGATGGCGAGGTCTAATCTGAGTCCCCGTAGGGCGTCACTCCGCTGGCCACCCCAGCAGTCCTCGAAAGTGGCAACAGTTTCACAGATCGCAGCCCCCCAGGGATGGCGAGGTCTAATCTGAGTCCCCGTGGGGCGTCAGTCCGCTGGCCACCCCCGCGCGAGAGGGGGCGGGAGGAGGAGAAGGAAGGTGGAGACCACAGTGCTCTATTCAAAACGAGTACCCAACGCAGGAGGGTTGGGAAAAAAATCCTCCCCCATCACCATCCCCCTCCCACACTGAGCAGCCGATTTCCATGCTCCCTCCCTTCCGCATCTGCCCCCTTCCACCACTACGCCGACGGCGTCCTTATCCCATGGAATCCTGAGAACCGACACTATTCCTTGACAGACGCCTCCACCGTGGCATTGGGCCCCCAGCTGCCGTCAAGGTCGAACGCGTGGAAGGCTGTCTTCATCGCTTCCTCGCGCTGCATTTTCGCGTACTCCATCGCCCCCGCGATCCACTCGGTGTAATCGATGCCGTCGGACCCGTCTGTGTCGACCGAGTCGAATATCTTCTCGAACCACTGACGGTGGCAGCGAGAGGAGGACAGGGGACGGCACTAGATGGCCGAGGAATGCTGGCAGGGTGCTCGGACTCCAAAACTACAAGATCAGCCGACCCGACCTTCAAGAGGGCGGGTCTCTGCAGCCCATAGTTCGACAGCATGTGTTGTTGTTTGCTTCATCAAAGCACAGCAGATTAAACATTTTAACAGCAATCATCTGCAATTTTAGATCATGGAACTTAGCTCACTAACAGGTCTGAACAATGTAGGCGAGCGTGGCTGTGCTCTCTTCTGCTGCGAGCTCGCTCGAAACACCTACGAGGGCGCGGCGATACGCCTTGGAGCAGCTCCAGAGGATCGGAAGGGCCTGCTGCACTCGCGATCCACCACCTGTCAAAGGACCTCTGTGCTAACTGCGGTTCAGCTCACTTGGGGAACATCTCTCGTGCCGATACCCGCCTTGAGACCTCGGAGAATTTGCAGCCAGGAGCAGAATCGCGTGCAAAGTCGGACCTTGGAGTGCGGGCACCACGAATCGACCGTCTGAAGGCTAACGTGCATACGCAAGCGGGGCCTGGTGGACGTCGTTCTTCAGCCCTATGTCGGGCAGGCTCTTGCCGAGCGAGGAGTCCTGCCCGTCGGCCATGCTGATGGCGCTGAGCAGCTCCTGCTTGCTGATGACGCCGTTGCCGTCCACGTCAGCTCGCATGAACTGCTCCTTCAGCTCTTCCACGGAGGAACCCGCCGCCTCGGGGAGGTCAATAACTGAGTGTTTTGTCCCGTTGCCCAGTGTACCGTCCACCGCATCTCACGGCGTCTAAACACAAATTAGCTGGCCGTTCGCCGCACCACGATCGAGGTACCCCAATCAAGAAGTGGTCTTCCGACACCATGGCAATCGGATTACGCATCAAAGTCTACCAAATGCCCGCTGCAACATTGCTCTCACATCCACGATACAGTTGAAGGGTGCCTGGGCACGTGTGACATGTTGTACGCTCGCTCGCGGCATCGCTGACAATGACCTGGTGCACGACGCCACCTCCGATGCAATCAGGCAGCCTTCTGACCTTCTCTCCCCCAAACCGCAAGGAGGGGGGGAGGAGGGGGAAGAGGGTGAGGGAGAATGGGCACGAGGATGGGTGGGGGAGGAGGAGGAGGGGGATGAGGAGCAGGAGAAAGGGAGGAGCGATCCCCGAGCGCCCAGCTGCGGCTGCGATGGAGCCACTGACATATTTGCATGAATATCCCCCGCGCCCCGGACACGCCCCAAAGGGTTCGACGATCTAGTCGCAAGCGTGCTGTGAAGTACACTTGGAAGAACTGGACTGTAGCTCAGCCCGTCCTTTTCTCCGTTGCGTGCACCGCGATCGGTCTGGAAGAGCCTCGAGTCGGTCGACTGCTTGGCTGACCGTTCCAACCATTACACGATGCATCATTATCTGAATCGCATAACTGATCGAATGCATCGCGAGTGTTCGAGAGCTGGCCACGTATGCATCATTACCTGTTTCCCTCCCCTCACACATGACAACGCAGTAGGAGCTACGTAAGACCCCTGAAGGAAGTACCGGCAAGTTTCCAAACCTGGGGCGATTCCGACTGGCATGCCAAAAACCTGGGGCATCGTGCAGAAAGATCCATAACATCTCCCAGCATCGATGACTCTACCGACTCTCGAGGTTCACCAAGAGAGCGAAACTCTTCCTCAAAGCCCCGCTTCCCGCACTACTGACGGTTGCGAAAACGACGCGGTGACAGACCGTGTGCACGGTTTGGGGATCTTGAAGGCCCCGCTCGCCCAAGACATCCTCGAAGAACGACCTGAGTCCGAAAACCGCGCGCGCATCCCCAGGGGCCACCGACGGGAAACGTCGGCCTGGAATGGGAACACGCATCGCCGACAGATCGGGAACGGGCTCCCGGCAGCGAATCTGCACGATGCTCGGCGGCGTGGGCTGTCGGGCCCCGTGTCGGCGATGCGTAGGCGATCGCGGGCGGATGCGTCCC
>CAUYUJ010019498.1:67095-69595 GCA_963575745.1 Prorocentrum cordatum
CTCCTCCTCCTCCTCCTCCCTCCTCCTCCTCCTCCTCCTCCTCCCTCCTCCTCCTCCGCTCCTCCTCCTCCTCCTCCTCCTCCTCCTCCTCCTCCTCCCTCCTCCTCCTCCTCCTCCTCCTCCTCCTCCTCCTCCTCCTCCTCCTCCTCCTCCTCCTCCTCCTCCTCCTCCTCCTCCTCTTCCTACTAGTATTCCTTCTCTTCCTCATCCGCCTCCTCATCCTCCTCCTCCTCCTCAACGCACACCTCCAGGTCATCTCGGCCACCGCTCTCGTTCTTTCGCTTGGGCTCGGGTCCGCGACGGCGATCACACAGCATTGCTGCTGTATGTCACGTGGCGCGGGCGAGGGATGGGAAGAGGACCAGAGCAAACCCAAGATGCACCAGCGGTGCTGCAAAACGCCCACCCGTCCCAAGCTTCTTCTTCTTCTGCTTCTTCTTCACAGGTCTCTAGAATACGTCCTTGCATCTGTGGGAAGTGCCCCCTTGAAACACGGGCGCCGCATGGTCCTGCAATTCAGGCGATAGCATCGGTCGATAAAGAGCTGTAATCCCTGCTTCTAGCTATACGGACGGCGACGAGGTGGGATCCGAAAGTTCAAAAAGTCTGCGCAAATGTTCTTCAGCACTAGCCGCATTGAACCAAAGTATCACGCCGGAACCCCGAATTGGAAAGGAGCCACCCTCATCTGTGCGCCTGTTACACACTTTCATACTTCTGGTCTGTTGAGGGAGTCTCAAGCCAAAGTTCGTGCTAATAGGGCACCGCTCTGCATCCAGATAACTCTGCCCCCCCAACGTGCCCCCAAGATGCCCCCACGAGGCCCCTGAGAAGCCCCCAAGAAAACCGCAAAAAGCCACCTGGAGCCTTGAACAACAACTCCAAGAGGTCCCCTAGGCGTTCAAGATGTCCACAGGAAGCCCCGCAAGACACGCGGAGGAAGAGGAGGGCGAATCAGCAAGAACTACACACAAGCAGTATGGCGGGAAATGTTAAACAACACACGCGAAAACGGAATTAATACGCCTCCTCTTCTGGAAATCGGCATAGTGGCTCCTGAATGCGAAACAGCCCTTCCTCAAGGTGACTGGTGGAAACTTTTGAGACGAATGCGCGCAGCGCTCATGTGAGAGCCACATAACCCTGGAATCTTTCCACAAACAAATATACACGGCACTGACGTAAGGGCCGCATTATGACAAGGAACTGCCATTACATCCATCCGTGAAACGGTTGGGTACGTTTGAGAAGAATGTGCGCGGCGCCAGGGCGATAGCAGCCTGGTGAAAAAGAGCCACCCTCCATCCGCGCAGTTGTTGGAGGAGGCGCGTGGCGCTGAGGCGAGAGCCACTGTTAGAAAACGGCCTGCGACCCGCCTGAAGCTCGGGGACAATCTGGGGACCGTCTTGGCGCTATCTCTGGGCAGGTGTTCTGCTTTTGGTCTGCTCCTGTGCTGCCGTAGGGGGGCAGCGCATTCCGTCGCAGCCAATGTCCGGTTCTGTCTGAAAGCGAATGTGCGCAACGCTACAGAGCGGAATCCACATTTGGAAAACTTCCTCCCCCTCCGCCCGTGTAATAACCAGCTGCTGGGAGCTCTGCCGCCTTCGGGGCCACCAAGAAGGGGGGAGACGCCTGGCCCCCGCCCTGACCAGCCGGGCGAAGAGTCCTCCCTGTACAAACAGCAGGACCCCAAACAGTGAACCCTTTGCACTTTCGAGAGGTAAAAACCACGTGGTATCGCGGCAGCGAGGCGGCAGCGCGCGGCAATGGGCGGCGGCGGGCGGCCCTTTCCCTCATTAAACTGAAGGGGCCCTGGGACACACAAATAAATACACACACATAAGAATATTCCCCATATTTCCCCATATTTCCTGGGTTTCTGTCTTCCCCCCACTTCCCATATTTTCCCATATTTTCCTAGGGATCGACGATTAATTGTGTCTGTGTGTTTTTTCCCCTCCTGATAAACGTGGGGGGCAAACGCCGTGGGGTTTGCCACGCCGGCGAAAATTATCCCAGGGCCTAATCTTCACGCCGGTGAAAAATACGTCGCCCAAACGCCGGCGAAAATGATGCACCATCTCAGGGCCGCGAATGATACTTGTGAACATACTGAGTATGACAATGATGATGTTGATGGCGATGTTGATGGTGACGACGATCACACGATAAGGACAATGGTGGCAAGATGACGATCATGAGGATGATGGTGACGACCCATGGATTGATTTGCGCGTGGCAGCTAAGTGCCGTCGCGGCGTGCAGGATGTAAGCGTTGAATCGAGAAATCTATCGCCCTGCTCTCTCGACCTATCCCGCCACAACCTACTGGAATTCTTAAGCTAGAGAGAAGCGCATGACGCACCTCTCAAACCATATCCGCAAGACATGGCGCAAACTTACACGTAGCGTATTGCTACGACGTTCAATACGCAGACTGAACACGCAGGCCTGACGCGATACGTTCCCCAAAACGTGGGCCAATACGCTGAGCCAACAC
>CAUYUJ010019498.1:77095-127095 GCA_963575745.1 Prorocentrum cordatum
GCTGGCTCCAGTCCTTGGCCGATTCCTTCAGCATCGCGTACCGGGGCCCCGTCATATCCAGCGGCCTGGTCCCCTCTCGCACCTGGCGGCGGGGTGGCTGGAGTGTGGGGGGAACAAACAACAGAAGACATCAACAAACAAACAAAAACAAAAAAACAGCGCACACAAAAAGCACTACAATTACCATCATGACCGAGATTGAACACGGAAGCGTAGATGTCGATCATCTCGGCCATCGTCCGTGTTGGTCGCCGTCGATTCGTGGATCACCCTCGCGAATCGGCGGTGGTCGGCAGGGGCCATGACCAAGATCGGCGTCGACGAGATCCCACGACATGTTATGAACATAATCATCGTGTTGTTCCCCTCGGGTAGCCGCGCGCTTGCCGTCAGCGCCAGACACGGAGCCTGGCTGAGTCAGCTCCCCCCTCTCCAGTCGGGCCGAGGCACTCTGGCCGGACTGCGAAAGCACGTCGATGCAGCTCTGTCCGCATCCCGCTGCCGTATCGTCCCTGTCGGGGCTCTGCAGGGCCAAACCGACTACTGGCGACGCTCATGCCAAAATTAAGTCGGGCGTGTCCCCCTACAGGGGGATCTTCGACGAAACATAAGACATGCTCAAAACATGCTGCAAAATGGTCAAAAACTAACTATTGTTTGGCTATTTTTTGAACGTTCCCCATGTAGAGGGACAGGCCCGACCTGATGCTAAAGGGGCAGGCGCGGCAGCAGTGCGCCGCCGGCCGGCACGCGCTCCCGCGGCGGGGCCCGCCTCCGTCGGCGGCAGCATCCCGACGAGGAGGGCGTGCAGCACGATGCCCGTGCTCCAGAGGTCGGAGGCCGTCTCGGGGAAGCCGAGGCGGGCCTCCGCCGAGGCCGTGGCCATAAGCCGTCGCCGCCGTCGCCGCAGCCGTCGCCGCCGTCGCCGCAGCCGTCGCCGCCGGGGCCGCAGCCGTCGCCGCCGGGGCCGCAGCCGTCCCCGCCGTCGCCGTCGCCGTCGCCGTCGTGCCTCCGACAGTCGGAGGTCGGAGGCAGCGGCCTCCGTCGCCGTCGCGCCGCGAGCGAAGGTCTGGGCGCGAGGCGCTCGAGGGCCGGAGGATGCCAGGGCGCCTCTGCGCCTCTCGGTCGAGGCCTGCGGGGAGGGCCTCCGGGGAGGACCTCTGGAGACCTCCGGAGGTCGCCGCCGCTGCCCTCCGCCGTCGCCGCCGCTGTCGGCGCCGCCGCCGCCGTTGCCGTGGACGTCTGGGAAGGCGAGGCGGGTCTCCCTCGGAATCGTCGTCGCGGCCCACCGCCGCCGCCGTCGTCGTCTTCGTCGTCGTCACCGTTCTCGTCCAGTCGGCGAGTCCGTCATTCAACAAGTCGGCCAACCCGAAAACAATCCAGGCACCCATCCAACCAGACAGTGAAAAAGCAGCCAACCAACCAGCACGCAGCCAGAGCTGCCAACAGGCCAGACAGCCAACCAGGCAAGCTGCCAACCAATCAGCCGATCAACCGATCAACCAATCAACTGGCCGGCCAGCCGACCACCCGTCCAGGCAACCAAGAATGGGGGAGCGTGGGCCTTCGCATAAACAGAAACCGTTTGCTGACATCAACGCAAAGCACGTGAAACCGAAGAGCTTGGTAAGAGCGTGCACCAGCATTGAGATCAACTGTAGCATAGGCGCCCTTCCCGAACGTTCACGTGGAATTCACCACCCGCACAAGTTCAGACTTGGCGCTGAACTGGCGCAGGTAGTACACTGCTCCTGCTCTTTGGTCCTGACCCCTGAAGCAACGCGTCCTCATCCTAGTCTCAGTTCTCCACCTGATCAACATCTGCACTATCGTCAGAATCAACATCATCATCATCATCATCATCATCATCATCATCATCATCATCATCATCATCATCAGTGTCATCACTATCATCATCATCATCATCATCATCATCATCATCATCATCATCACCACCACCACGGCCATCATCATCAACATCAACATCAACAACATCATCATCATCATCATCAGCATCATCACAATCCGCATCATCAGCATCATCATCCTCACCATCATCATCATCATCATCATCATCATCATCATCATCATCATCATCATCATCATCATCGTCATCAGCATCAGCATCAGCAACATCATCATCATCATCATCATCATCATCATCATCATCATCCTCATCAGCATCATCATAATCATCAGCAGCATCAGCATCATTATCATCAGCATCATCGTTATCATCGTCATCATCAGATTCATCTTCATCTTCAGAAGCCTCTTCATCATAGCTTGATGTTTTCGAAGACCCGTCCGAGCGGCCTCCCACGAGACCTGGGCCCAGCACAGAAACAGAAAGAGCACTTCAGAAACAAAACCGAAATTACTCACACCACCGTTCGTACTGGGAGCCTTGGCGTTGAAAGCTTGTTACGTCATCCCGCGCTCCTTGGAGCCTTGATGTTCAGAGATTGTTGCGTTGCCGCCCGTTCCCGAGCCTTGGCTGGGCCTTGGTGTCAGAAACTCGTTACGTCACCGCTCCCTGCTGGGAGCCTTGGTCTTATCAGCTTGTTTACATCACCGTTCGCTCTTGGGAGCCTTGGTGTGAAGAGCTTTTTGCGTGACCGATCGCTCTTTATTTGGCTTCTCCGGGCCTTCTTGGGAGTCCTATTGCGGCCCTTTTCGAGCCCCTTTGGGGGCCTCTTGGGGGCCTCCTGGGGGCCTCTTGGGGCTTCTTGGGGGGCTCTTGGGACATCCTGGGAGCTTCTTGGGGCGAAAGGCTAGACTTTTCGGTTCGTGGTCTCCCTCTTGGGGCCGTCTTGGGGCCCTCTTGGGCCGTCTTGGGCGCCTCTTGGACCGTCTTGGGGCCCTCTTGGGTCGTTTTGGGGGCCTCTTGGGAGCCTCTTGGACCGTCTGGGGGCGGTCTTTGGGGCCTCTTGGACCGTCTTCAACGCTGCGAACGCCGAAAAGCCATGCATGGTAAAAATGTACCTTTTCCCATCGGAAATTAATCATTTTTGGCCTCCTGGTGGCCTCCTGGTGGCTCCTGGCGGCCTCTTGGGGCTTCTTGGGAGGCTCTTGGGGCCTCCTGAGAGCGTCCTGGGGCAAAAGGGTAGACTTTTCGGTTCGTGGTCCCCCTCTTGGGGCCATCTTGGGGCCCTCTGGGGCCGTTTTGGGCGCCTCTTGGGCCGTCTTGGGGCCCTCTTGGGCCGTTTTGGGGGCCTCTTGGGAGCCTCTGGAGCCGTCTTGGGGCGGTCTTGGGGGCATCTTGGGCCGTCGTCAACGCCGTGAAAGCCGAAAAGCGGTATACGCTAAAAATGTATGCACGGCTTCCGAAGGAAAAACAATGATTTTGGCCTCTTGCGGCCCTCTTGGGACGCCTCTTGGGCGCCTCTTGCGGCGTCTGGGAGGCCTCTTGGGACGTATTGGGGCTGTTTTGGGCGGTCTTGGGCTCTTCTGGGACGGAAAGAGGGAGAACCCGAAAAACATACAAAAAACTAAAGGAAAACCCGAAAACGGCCATTAACACTCATTCCCCCGGCCTACGTACCCCCTCCCCTGGAATCCCTCCCTTTAGGGCTTCGCCCACACCAAAATGTCATCACTCGCACCTCGCTCTTTCCGTTATCCCCACAGGCATCCCGGAAGCCTCTGACCTACAACCCAGGCACGGTGACGGGATGTGCCGAAGGTGACTAGGCCTGCTCGGCACGGGGACGGAAAGCGAGTGTACTTTGTGAGGCGCGTGATCGCGTGCCCAGGGTCTTGGAGCCCTGCTGGTGTGAATAAAGACCTTGGCACGACACACTCACACACACTTCTGATCTGCGGGGCGAGAGCGAACCTCTTCCGCTAAAAGCTAGGCGGGCACACACACACACACACACACAATCTAGCAAAAATCTGTGCGAACATCAATGCATAGTTTGCATGTCTAGGCCTTCCTGGAAGTCCTTGTAGGGTTTTTTTTTAGCAGTCCTGGGGCCCTCTTAGGCCGTCCTTGGGCCCGTGGGCCGTCTTGGGGGGCTTCGGCCGTCGTGGGCCCCTCTTGGGGCCCTCTTGAAAACTTTCAGTGGTCCTCTTAGGGCTCGCTGGGGAACCTGTTGGGACCGTCAGGGGCCTCTTTTGGGCCGTCTTGGGGCTCTGTTGGGCTGTCTTGGAGCCCACTTGGGTCGTCTTCGGGCCCTCTTGGGGGCCCTTTGGGCCGTTTTGGGGCGGTCTTGGGGACCTCTTGCGCCGTCTGAGACGATATGATAACGGAAAATAGCGAACGTGCCAAAAATGTACGTCTTCCGTACGGAATGAAGCGATGTTTGCCTCCTGGGGGGCCTCCTGAGGGCCCCTTGGAGCGTCTGGAGGGCCGCTTTGGCCGTCTTGGAATCATTTTGGGACGTCTTTGAACTCTCTTGGGCCGCCTTGGGGTCCTCTTGGGCCTCCTGAGGCCGTCTCGAAAGTGTCTTCAGCCGTCTTGGGAGCCTCTTGGGCCGTCCCGGGCTCTCTTGGGGCTGATTTGGGCTGTCTGGGGCGGATCATGGCCGAAAACTGAAACCATTAGACCTGGCCCGGCACAGAAACGGAAAGAGCGCTGCAGCAACAGAAACCGAAAATACTCACACCACCGTTCGTAGCAGGAGCCTTGGCGTTGAGAGCTTGTTACGTCACCCTCGCTCGTGGGAGCCTTGGTGTTCAGAGATGGTTGCGTTACCGCCCGTTCCTGAACCTTGGCTGGGCCTTGGTGTCAGGAACTTGTTACGTCACCGCTCTCTGCTGGGAGCCTTGGTCTTATCAGCTTGTGTATGTCACCGTTCGCTCTTGGGAGCCTTGGTGTGAAGAGCTTTTTGCGTGACCGATCGCTCTTTATTTGGCGTCTCGGGGCCTTCGTGGGAGCCCTATTGGAGCCCTTTTGGAGCCCTTTTGGAGGCCTCTTGGGGGCCTCTTGGGGCTTCTTGGGGGTCTGTCGGGGCCTCCTGGGATCGTCTTGGGGCGAAAGGCTAGACTGTCGGGTTCGTGGTCCCCCTCTTGGGGCCGTCTTGGGGCCCTCTTGGGCCGTCTTGCGCGCCTCTTGGGCCGTCTTGGCGCCCTGTTGGGCCGTTTGGGGGGCATCTTGGGAGCCTCTGGGGCCGTCTTGGGGCGGTCTTGGGAGCCTCTGGGGCCGTCTCCAACGCCGTGGAAGCCGAAAAGCCGTGCATGCTTAAAAAATACGTTTTCCGATAGGAATCAATGATTTTCGCCTCCTGATGGCCTCGTGGGACGCCTCTTCGGGGCCTCTTGGGGCGATAGGCTAGACTTTTCGGTTCGTGGTCCCCCTCTTGGGGCCGTCTTGGGGCCCTCTGGGGCCGTCTTGGGCGCCTCTTGGGCCGTCTGGGGCACTCTTGGGCCGTTTTGGGGGCCTCTTGGGAGCCTCTTGGGCCGTCTTGGGGCGGTCTTTGGGGCCTCTTGGGCCGTGGTAAGGCGCAAAGCCGTGCATGCTAAAAATGTACCCTTTTTCCAATAGGAAATCTATGATTTTGGCCTCTTTGGGCCCTCTTGGGGCGCCCCTTTGGCGCCTCTTGGGGGCCTCTTGGGGGCCTCTTGGGCCGTTTTGGGCGGTCTTGGGCTCTCTTGGAGCGCTCTTGGGCCGTCTTGAAGGAGAATCCGAAAAACATGCAAAAACCCTAGGGAAAACCCCCAAAACGGCCATGAACGCCAATGTCCCCGGCCCTCGCCCCTCCCCTGGAACCCCTCCCTCTAGGGCTTCGCCCCAACTCAACGTCATCACTCGTACCTCGCTCTTTCCGTTACCTGGGCCGGCATGGAAACGGAAAGAGCGCCTCAGGCACTTGCCCGAGATAGCTCATGGCACCCTTCGCTCTTGGGAGCCTTGGTGTGGAGACCTTGTTGCGTCGCCGTCTCCGTTGGGAGCCCTGGCGTTCAGAGAATGTTACGTTGCCGCCCGTTCCTGAGCCTTGGCTGGGCCTTGGTGTCAAGAACTTGTGGGCCGTTTGAGATCCTCTTTTGGGGCTCTTGGGCGCCTCTTGGGACATCCTGGGGGCCTCTTGCGGGCCTCTGGAGGGCCTCTTGGGGCTTCTTGGGGGGCTCCTGGGGCCTCCTGGAAGCGTCTTGGGGCGAAACGCTCGACTTTTCGGTTCGTGGTCCCTTTCTTGCGGCCGTCTTGGGGCCCTCTTGGGCCGTCGTGCGCGCCTCTTGGGCCGTCTTGGGGCCCTCTTGGGACGTTTTGGGGGCCTCTTGGGAGCCTCTTGGGCCGTCTTGGGGCGGTCTTTGGGGCCTCTTGGGCCGTCGTCAACGCCGTGAAAGCCGAAAAGCCGAATGCATGCACGTTTTCCAAAGGAAAATCCATGGTTTTGGCATCTTGGGGCCCTCTTGGGACGCCTCTTGGGGGCCTTTGGAGCCTTTTGGGGGGCTCTTGGGGCCTCCTGGGAGCGTCTTGAGGCGAAAGGCTAGACTTTTCGGTGCGTGGTCCCCCTCTTGGGGCCGTCTTGGGGCTCTCTTGGGCCGTCTTCGGCGCCTCTTGGGCCGTCTTGGGGCCCTCTTGGGCCGTTTTGGGGGCCTCTTGGGAGCCTCTTGGGCCGTTTTGAGGCGGTTTGGGGGGCATTTTTGGCAGTCGTCAACGCCGTGAAAGCCGAAAAGCCATAATGCTAAAAATTCACGTTTTCCAGAGGAAAATCAATGATTTTGGCCTCTTGGGGCGCTCTTGGGGCGCCTCTTGGGGCCTCTTGGGCCTTCTTGGGGGGCTCTTGGGGCCTCCTGGGAGGTTCTTGGAGCGAAAAGCTAAACTTTTCAATTCGTGGTCCCTTCTTGGGGCGAAAAGCTAAACTTTTCAATTCGTGGTCCCCCTCTTGGGGCCGTCTGGGGGCCCTCTTGGGCCGTCTTGGGCGCCTCTGGGGCCGTCTTGGGGCCCTCTTGGGCAGTTTTCGGGGCCTCTTGGGAGCCTTTTGGGCCGTCTTGGGGCAGTTTGGGGGGCCTCTTTGGCCGTCGTCAACGCCGTGAAAGCCGAAAAGCCGCATATGCTAAACATGCCCGTTTTCTAAAGGAGAATCAATAATTTGGGCCTCTGGGGGCCCTCTTGGGACGCCTCTTGGGCGCCTCTTGGGGCGTCTTGGAGGCCTCTTGGGACGTCTTGGGGCTGTCTTGGGCGGTCTCGGGCTCTTCTGGGACGGACAAGGGGAGAATCCGAAAAACATGCACAAACCCGAAGGAAAACCCGAAAACGGTCATTAGACTTTGCATCCGGGCCTCGCCCCTCCCCTGGACCCCTCCCTGCCTTAAGGGCTTCGCCCCAACTCAACGTCATCACTCGTACCTCGCTCTTTCCGTTACCTGTGCCGGCACGGAAACGGAAAGACCGCTGCAGGGACTGGCCCGAGAGGGCTCATGGCACCCTTCGCTCTTGGGAGCCTTGGTGGCAAGAGCTGGTTGCGTCACCGCTCGTTCTTGGGAGCCTTGGTGTTCCGAGATTTTTACGTTGCCGCGCGCTTTAGGGAACCTTTGGAAAGTTGTGGGCCGTTTGAGGGCCTCTTTTGGGGTTCTTGGAGGCCTCTTGGGATATCCTGGGGCCCTCTTGGGGCGCCTCTTGGGCGCCTCTCGGGGCGTCTCGGAAGCCTCTTGGGCCGTTTTTGGGCCGTCTTGGGCATGTTGAACCGTCTTGGAGCCGTCTTGGACCCCTCTTGGACCGTCTTGAGCGCCCAAGACGGCCCAAGAAGCGCCCAAGAGGCCTCCAAGACGCTCAGAGTGGTCATTAGGTCCCATCGCTCCGCCCCTCCCCCCCTCTGCGCTCCCCCTAGAGGGCTTCGCCCAAACACAACGTCATCACTCGCACCTCGCTCTTTCCGCTACCTGGGCCGGTACGGGAACGGACAGAGCGCCTGAGGAACTGGCCCGAGAGGGCTCATGGCACCCTTCGCTCTGGGGAGCCTGGGTGCGAAGAGCTTGTTACGTCGCCGTCTCCGTCGGGAGCTCTGGTGTTCAGAGACTATTACGTTGCCGCTCGCTCTTGGGAGCCTTGGTGTCAAGAGTTTGTTACGCCATGGTGTTCTTGAGCGTCTCTTGGGCCTCTTGGGGGTCTTCTGGGGGCCCGTGTGGAGCCCTTTTGGAGCCCCTGTGGGCCAATTTTGAGCCGTCTTGGGGCCCTTTGGGGCCGTCTTGGGGCGTCTTGGAAGCCTTTGGCCGTCTTGGGGCTCTCTAGGAAGCCTCTTGGAGCCCTCTTGCGAGCCTCTTTGGGCCCTCTTTGGGCCTCTTGGGGTTCTCTTGGGGCTGCCTCGGGGCCCCCTTGGGCCGTTTTGGGGCCCTCGTGGGCCGTTTTGGGCCACTCACACTCCCACGCTGAGCTCACAGGCCGATCCCCTGCCCTGAGGCACAGGATGGTTATGTTCGGTGATGTAACCCAGAAGACGCCCAAGAAAGTGGGGCCGCACCGAAACCTGCTTCATATGTTTTTTCGTGTCCACCCGGGCCACTTGCTGGCGAGCTCACAAGACTTACTTCGAGCAACCATGGAATATTTACTTCAGAGACGCGACTCCGCCCTCCCAGGGCACGCGGAACCTCGCGCTGCCGCCCCGGACGACTATTCGGCCCTTCTGGTTCTGCATCATTCCGTTCAGAAGATGCCCGCGATCCCCCTCGACATAATAGATAAACATAGACGTGCAGCACGGCGCCACTACGGCAGCCTCCAGCCACAGCACCCGCCAACGTCCGACGACGTCCGAAGAATGCCCCGCGAAGAAGGCGTTCGTCAGAGCCTTTGGGATTATGCGGCTGTACCTATCGCTTCTGGACTTCCACCAGCTATCCAGACAAATGGGCACTCGGTAATTGCCGCGTAGCACGCGCGGCGCGCGTTTGCAATTCGGCCCCGGCGCGGCATCCTCGGGGCAGCGCATCATGCGCATGGACCCACTCTTGCAAGGCAGCTGCAGCACCCGCCGCCGCCCCAAAATTTCCCAGGTTGAAATGGGTCGCACTTAGGACTGGATTTCCGCCGATGCCAGGGCGGCCTCCCGCGCGCCGCATTTTGAACACAACCACACCGAACTCATCACCAGGCGCGCAAGGAAGTTCGTTCCGCATCCACCGGGGGCTGTCATTCACGCTCATCGCGCGGATGTCCGCGCGCGTCTGCCAGGACCCCCACCTCTCGCCTCTGCCCTTGCCCCAGCAATCACGCGCTCACTTTCAGCTTCTCACGCGAGTGTGTGACTGGGCGCAGCAGCAGCACATGTAGCCCTTGATGTGGTCACCGCGCACAGCCTCGGCCACCTGCGACAGCTGGCGCCAGCCTAGAAGCACCCCGACGCACGGCGGACCTTCTCGCACACGCTGCTGGGTCGCGGCGACGCAGCGCGCCGCGAGTTTCAGACTGCTGCCGCCGGGCCCCCCTCTTCCTCGGAGGGGCCCTGTTTGCCGTGGACCCCTGGACGGCTGCACCAACCCTTTCGGGGAACGCGAAGTCTGGGAACGGACCCGATCACGCGTAAAAGCATTGCACAATCAATCACGAACTGGGCCAGGTCGGTTCACGGATGCCCCGAATCCAAGACTTCTCCTGCGGATTTCCATAGTGCCGCGCCTCCTGCGAAACGCAGGCCATCTCGCGGTCATTGCGGCCCTCTTTCAAATACACGAAAGTGCATCGTTCCGTTTCCCAGCGTCGCGCGGTCGGTAAGTCGCGCGTCTAGCCGCGTCTGTTGAAACCGCAGTACAACGCGGGCACTCGACACCCAGTCTGCATCTGTAAAAGACCTGGCCCCGTCACCGGGCCCGCGCCACGCGGCGGGGCAACTAGGCAGCGCCGTCGGCGGGGGGCGACGCTGTACACGGCAGCCACATCCAGTTTTTCGTCCTCGCGCGGCTCCTCGACGACCTTCGCCTCCACGTGGAACAAGCCCGAGTCGTCGCTCACGTCGCCGAAGTCGCCAGCGCCATCGTCGCCACCGCGGTCCCAGACGTCGTCGCCAGAGCCCTCGCTCGCTGGAGTTGCGTCTTCGCGCAGCTCCGACCCCGCTGGAGCCCCAGCATCGACCGTTGCGTCTCTGGACTCTCCCACGCTCTCCGCTTCCCGAGGCGGCGAACCGCCTGAACTTCCGACTCCTTGCGTCGGCAGCGCTGGCGGCTTGGCGGCTGGTCGTCTTCCGCGAGGCCCGACTCGTCGCCGTCGCCAAGGCCTTCGCTCTCTCGGCTGGAGCTGTCGCCAGAGACGCCGTCGTCGGACCCCGAGACGACGAGCGGTCCGTGGCGAGGCACATCTCGTTACTGATAGCCCACGGCCTTCCGTCGCCCCCAGCGCCAAATACATCCTCACGCGGGAGCCTCGGCAGCGTTTTGCCGCTGTCTCGACAATTTGTCCTCCGCGACCATGGCCGCCGTCTCTCTCTCTATCTCTCTCTCTCTCTCTCTTTCTCTCTCTCTCTCTCTCTCTTCCTCTCTCTCTCTCTCTCTCTCTCTCTCTCTCTCTCTCTCTATATATATATATTCTCTCTCTATATCTCTCTCTTTCTCTCTCTTCTCTATCTCTCTCTCTCTCTCTCTCTCTATATATATATAGACATCTCCTCTGCCGAATGAGCGGCTTCCCTGCCCTGCCCTGCGGCCTCGGGCAGCAAGCGCTCGAAGTAGCCGCGCGGCGGAAGTGGCGGATGCACAGGCCTTGCGAAGACTTGAACGCGGCCGTCGAAAACGTGGACCATCTCTGCGGCATTCTCGCGCGAGCAGGACATGAGGGCGGCGGCGATATGCCCCAGCTTCTACCCCCCAAGCCCTGTTCTCCTTCCCGCGGCATTCGAAGCGCCACCCTGCAGCCGCAAGATGCCCCGAGGCACTGGATTTCCTGCGCACGCAACCAGTACTGTGGATCACGCAATGCCCCTCGCAGGGCCTGCCACGCTGCCTGATGCGTGGAGGACTGGGGCGGCCCCGTGGAAAAAGCGGACCGCGCGTCGACCAGAGCTCGCAAAGTCGGCGCTGCTCTGCCGCGCGGCGCCCGCGCCTCGGCGGACTCGCTCGCGCTGCAAGGGGGGCCCACAGCATCCAAGGAACGCTTCCGGCAAGAGGTCGCCCCCCCGAAAAGGGCAGCAGACTTCCCCGGGCCGGGAACGCGTGAAGATCAGCGCAGGATGCCGAACGGGGACCGGCGCCCCTCTCTGCTTGCGCAGCGCGAGCCCTAGGCGGATAGACACAGAAAAAACCATGTCGCCCCCCGCCTGGACGTGGCCCATCATGCCTGCCAGCGGTCGGTCGGGCCGATTCCCGTTCTTTCGCCTCTGCGACGAATCTCGACGGAGCGCTCTCTCTCTCTCTCTCTCTCTTTCTGCAGACTTTCGCGCCGATTCCAGGTTCTTGTCTGTCTCGCGTGAGACCGCGCCTTCCCGAACGGCTCGCGGCAGGCGATCTCGAAAAATCCCCCCCGTCACTTCGGCCCAGGTTCGCAGCGCCCGCCCACGCCTGGTCAAGCCAATGCTCCAACACCCTGCGGGCGAACGCTGGAACCGCAGCTTTCAGCATGGCGAAGTCCCCCAGGAGACTACGCAGCAGCGCGTCCTGGATGTCAGCACGCACGAGCTCCATAGACCCCCCAACTTGACACCAGGCGCATTGGTCCAGACAGCGCGTAAAGCGCAAGCTCCGTCGCCGTTGGTCTTCAAGCAACCGCGCGCAGCGCCGTCGCGAAGTGGCCGCGGGCGTGCAGAAGTCGGCGGGCAGGCCACCCACGACGTCAGCAACAGAGTGCGCATCACTTCCCCGCGCGTCGGGGCAGCTCCCACCACGACGCATTCGAGAGAGCGAGAGAGGGAGCGCCGGAAACGTCCTGGAGGGACGGCCCTATGAGAGCCCGGCGGGGGCGCCGGAGCGCCAGAAGGCTCACTCGCTGTAGTTGCCGGAGTGGAGGACGCGACGCAGATAGTCCAAGAAGCCTTCTTCACGAGTCTTCCACCATGGTAGGTTCTGGGCCAACACCCACCATTTGGCATCGTTGTCGCTGTCAGCCACGTCATGTAGATAACATACAATGTCATCATGCCACGGCTTATTTTGCCCGCCATGTCGGCGAAAGGCTGGGCGTAGGTCGTGTGTACACGGGCCCCAGCTTGCACTCAGTCGTGTCCACCTGTCGTAATCGTGGTTGGCCACGCGTGCTCTCCAGGAGGTCCACACAGGAACGAGCTCCAAAGCAAGACCGAACGTCAGGCGAGCTGGCAATGGCACAAACGCGTTCCCAAGACAGCCGAAGACGTATTCAGGACCACGCATGATGGCCCCACGTGGCCCCAGACGGCCCCTTCAGGGGCTCGAATCGGCCCAAGAAGTTCCCCGAGACGTCTCCAAGAAGATATTCCTGAGAACGACATTTCTTGGATCATCCCTCGCTTATGCGTAACATGTTCTGCCAAAAATGTCCTGTACAAGAACCGAGTACAACAAGTGCGTAAGCAATGCCCGTCCAAAAAGCGCTGTGACAATGACGCTGCGACGGTTGAACCGTCAACATTCCCCGAACACGACTTGCGAAATCTCGGGGAACACAATCCAATGCCCAACTGTAGACCGGATTTGTGTGCATTGAATTTCCCGGCAAGCTCTATGGCGGTGTTGGAGCAGCACGTGACCCAAAAACATCGTCGTACCCTGGCCGCACGTTTGACAAACGACAAACGAGAATGTACCTCTCGAATCTCGTCCAAGATGTTCCCAAGTCGGCCCATTTTTACCGGGGGGTGCCTTCTCCCTGCTCGAAGACAACCCCCGAGCCCTCGGATAGCACCGATAAGCCCTCGAGGTGGTGTTTCCGAAACAAGAAATGCAGAGTTGTTTCCCGAAGCGCGTTTGAGCAGCTTCGGGGAACAACTTCAAAGCATGGTCCAATAGCATGGCCAAACTTTGCCCAAACGTTCGGTCGCACAGGCGTGTCCCACAAGGCAGGGGGCGGCTGTGACTCGCAGTCGGCGTCTTCGATAAAGACGGGAAGTGTGGATCGACCGATGGCTCACCCGCTAGTAAGCGTGATCGGGAGAGATCCATGACACGATCTAGTCGGTCGAATACTATGCCTGATAAGTTCTCTGAGATTCCTGATGTCTTGGGTGGCTCTGGGATTCCTGAACGAGGAGCCGACTCCCCGTCCTACTCGGCAGGCTGCGTGACGACATGCACGATACGTGGGTCGCACCCAAAGTCGTTGCATGCTCCGGCGATCCATCATCCCGAACGTCACCTTTCACCCCCCACTACTCGCCACAGCTACACGTCGTTCATTTCCAATCGTGCTCATTTCTGATTGTGCGCGTTTCGAATTGCTCCTGGCCCCCCCTAGTGGCCAGGAAGAGGCCCAGGACAGAACAGTTGGAAATGAAAGGATATTGGCCCCCAGAACAATCAAAGAAATTCCGAAGATTTAGAGATCAGCAGTGTGTACTGATCCACACACACACACACTTTTTGCGCCGGCGGCGAGGTAGGGGTCGTCTGCGCTGGCCGTTGGAGCCGAACGGGGGGGCACACACACACACACAGACAGACACGCACACACTCGGGGCCTGAGCCGCGGCGGAGCGCGCACGAGGGGCGAGGGCCTGCCCGCGGGAGCGCCGCCTGATGCGAGCCCGCCGCGACCACGCCTCGCGTGCCCAAAGTCTGAGCAGAGACGGACCGTCCCGGCATCACTATAGCCGGGGGCGACGATAAGGGCGAGTAGCCCCTCCTCCTCCTCCTCCTCCTCCTCCTCCTCATCCTCCTCCTCCTCCTCCTCCTCCTCCTCCTCCTCCTCCTCCTCCTCCTCCTCCTCCTCCTCCTCCAGGGGCGGGCACTACACGCATTCGCCCGGGAGCCCTGTCGAGGACACAGATCATCGGCACCCCTGGATACATGCATTGCTCCGCGCTGGGCTATTCGCCCCCGTCGTCGCCCTCGATATAGGCCTACCACGAAAATGTCTCGGGACCCAAACGTGCCCTAAGAACAAGGACAACGCTCCTAGAGCACAGACCCCGTGTGCCGAAAGAGGGCGGCCTCGGCCCGAAAGGTTCTCAGAGCAGGTCGTGCAGACCACGAAGGGGCTCTCAGAACACGCTTTGCTGGGCCTGTAGGCGAGCCAGGACGCTTCGCCACTGCTTGAAAAAGGCCGCCGAGGAGGAGGAGGAGAAGGAGGAGGAGGAGGCGGAGGAGGAGAAGGAGGCGGAGGCGGAGGAGGAGGAGGAGGACGGAGAAGGAGGAGGAGGAGGAGGAGCAGGAGGAGGACGGAGGAGGAGGAGGAGGAGGAGGAGGAGGAGGAGGAGGAGGAGGAGGAGGACGGAGGAGTAGGAGGAGGGAGGAGGAGCCACGAGCCGTGCGCGAGGGAGGGACGACGACGCGCGCTGGACCCCTCGGGGCGGCCAGGGCTGGCTGGGGAGCCCCGCGCGACCCAGGCACGACCCAGGATCGGCGGTGAGCCCGGAGGTGAGCCTGAGGGGGATCGGCAGATGTTCGGCTTCGATGGGCATTGGTGGCGCGCACAAGGGGGTAGGGGGAGGGGGGAAGGCTTCTTAGAAGGAGGCTGCTTCTTAGAAGGCGCCGGCCTTACATCTACAAAGAAGGCCCGCGCCTTCTAAGAAGCAGGGGTGCTTCTAAGAAGCCTTCCCCCCTCCCCCTACCCCCTTCTGCGCGTGGCCAGGGGCAACCGGCTCCTGGCGCCACCTGGCGCCGCGAGGCGCCCATGCCATCGAGGGATGGGCCCGGCGGCGGGGCCGAAAACAGCTGCATGCAGCAGATTTCGCAGCCCCCCTTTCCCTAACCCCCCCCCTTCGTTCGGCCCGAATATCGATCGCGCCGAACCGTGGCAAATGGTCGGCTTACACTCGGCGGCAAGCCCAGGTGGGAATTGAAAAGGGGCGGGCCGTCTCAAAGGCTCGGAAGTCCCCTGGCCTTCTGAGAGGTTTGCTGAGCCTTCCCCGAGGACGCAGAAAACTTCTCATAAGGTCGGAGGGCCTCCGAGAAGCCCCGCCGCCTTCTGAGAAGGCCTCCTCCTTCTCACTTCCCCCCCTCGCTCGCCGTCGACTGAGGAGGTCATGAGCCATGGTCATCGTGCTCCTTCCCATCGATTACCCCCTGGGCTCCCCGATCGTGGACTCCCCAGCCCACAGCCTTGGCGGCGGACGACGACGACGACGACGACGACGACGACGACGACGACGACGACGACGACGACAGGAAGCCGTGGAGCTCAGCGAGGTCGCAGCGACGAGGGCCGCCAGCGGACCGCCGGGCGCCGCCCGCGCGCGCGCTCCGCGCCCTGGCCCGGGGGGGCCCCCTGGGCGGCGGCGGGGCCGGTCGGCCGCCCGGGCCGCCTCGGCGGGGGAGAGCTTCGCAGGGTCGGGGCGGGCGCGGGGTGCGCCAGTGGGCGGGCGGACGTGGCTTCTGCGCCGCCCGCGCGCGCGCTCCGCGCCCTGGCCCGGGGTGGCCCCCGGGCGGCGGCGGGGCCAGTCGACCGCCCGGGCCGCCTCGGCGGGAGAGAGCTTCGCAGGGTCGGGGCGGGCGCGGGGTGCGCCAGTGGGAGGGCGGACGTGGCTTCTGTCCCGCTGCCGTGCGCCGCCGCCCACTGCCGGACCGGGCCCCTCCCCACGTCGACGAAGGAGGCCTCCTGGGCACCAAGCGTGGCCCTCGGCTGTGCCGTCGCCCGCTGCTCGGCGAGGCCCCCAGGCTGATGAGACGGCGCCCTTGGGTGCTAGAAGTGCCCCTTTCTGCCGTGCGCCGCCCATTTCGGAGGGGCGAAAGCGCCGCCGCTCGAGGCGGCATTCGGAGGACTCAGCGTCCGAGGCCATGGGGCTCGCAGAGCTGGCGGAGGTGTGCCTCTCACACATACACACACACTCACATACGCCCACGCACGCCTCTCTTGAAGCCTCTTCAACGGTCTCCCACTTCTCCCTCTCCCGCTCTCATCAAACATTCCTGCTCTCCCGTGCGATGAAGGCTGCAATTACTTTGCCTGGGCTCGGCAGGTAAGCACACATGCGCGGACAGCAGCGCAAGCGGTGAGGCCTCTGGCGCCAAATAATCGAAGGTACCCGAAACGGCGCTTCTTTTGGAAGGGTCCTATCGGAGTCACGCTGGAGAATCTCAGATGGGTGGCATGCACGAGAAAGGTCCAGAATGAGGAGGGATATTCAGGTACTGACAACGAGGCCAAGCGTGGACGATATGATTACACACGCACTGAAACGGAGAGCTGCAAAATGATGCCTGGACCCACACGGAAGAGAGGCTACCAGGCCTGTAGGCACAGGTGGTATGACGAGTTGTCTCTTCCCTCCTCCAGAACCCCCTCTTCTCCTGTCTGGGGACGGGAGGTACCCCTCCATCCTACCCCTTCTCCTGGAGTTTACGGGGGGAGGGGGGACGGGCAGAGGCTGGAGGCTCCGATTGTTCGACCCAAGATGGCTCCAAAGTGGCCCCCCGCGCTGCAAGATGGCCTCCAAAACGGCCCAAGATACCGGGATATGGTTCAGAATAGCCTCCAGCACACCTCCGCGAGGCCCAAAGACAGCCAGCCACCAGACGGCTACAAATGCTTTCGGAGCCAAAGGACCCCCAAAAGACCAGACATCGCCCCAAAACCTGCGCAGGAGCAATGATGCTTGCCCTCGCGCCTCCGACGGGCCTGTGAGGCCTCAAGACGGGCCCAAGATGGCCCAAGGAGAGCCCCAAGAGGAGCCCGTAGAGGACCACGCCAGGCGAGCACGCCCCCTGGGGCCGCAGTTGGAGTTCCCCTGTGGGCGTCGACACGTGCAAGGGGTGTGCCCAAATTGGCGCGGAGACGCCGCGCGAGCAAGCCCAGTGGGGCGCCATTGTGGAGCTCCCTGTTGGCCACGAAACGTGCGATGGGTCCGCCGAAATGCGCGCGGGAACACGATGCGAGCACGCCCGCTGGGAACCCAAGTGGAGCCCCCACGCTGGCCACGAAACGCGGGAGTGGTGCGCCGAAACGGGCACGGGGACGCCATGCGCGCACACGCACTGGGGCCAGAGTTGGGGCTCCTGGAAACAGACGATCACCAGTCAACGAAGAACGATACGCCGACCTGTCACAGGCAAGCTCATGCGATGATCTCTGGCCAGCGGCAAACTGCAACGGCCCAACATGCGCTCAAGGTAGGATCTCCTATCTCGGGAGCATACTGAGCCATCTTAGACAGCCTAAAGCCCTTTCCCGGTCGTCTTGGCGGCATCCTGGAAACATGCTACACATACGCCTAAAGTTTCTGGAGGCTGCAGGCCCCGGCCACGGGGGGGTCGACTTTTTCAAACATGTATACAGATGCATAAATATATGTGTGTGATACATACTCAGCTGATTATGTTGTGCAGTCTAAATGGGACACTCTACGTGGTGCAGTATACGTGTTGCAATACACGTTGTGCAATATATGTTATGCAGTCTACGCTGTGCAAAATGTGGTGCGTAATCTTTGTGGGGCAACACATGTGGTGCAATCATGTAATTCAATATGTGTGCGTGGTGCAACATATGCTGTGCAACCAATGTTGTGCCACATATGTGGTGCGAACAATGTGGTGCAAACTGTGTGGTGTGCTAACTGTGTGGTCCCATCGACGTGATGCAACGCATGTGACGTTTTATGCGGTGCTGTCGATGTGGTGCAATTTGCGTGGTGTTATCTGTGTTGTGCGATCTATGTTATGCACTGCTTGTGGACCAATCTACGTGGTGCAATTGATTTCCCGTCCGCAGTGAGGTGTCAAATCCAACGCTCGCGCGATCATCCCACCCAGCCAAAAACTTGGTTTGCAGAACGCACGCAATGGCGATTGCGATGAATGCTTGGCGTTGGCTGGTCCATCTCTGCGGCCGCCCCAACCCAAGCACACGCGCGCAGCGGCCAGCTAGCTGGGCGCGACCGACGCGGCCGCGGTGGCGCTGACCGCTGGGCATATCCCGACGGGCACTTCATTGCGGGTCGGCGAACTGGGCGGGCGAGGTATCATGGCAACGTCGACAACGGTAGACACGATGATAGTAATAGCGATGCTGGTGACGATGTTGACAACGACAACGGCGCGGCCAATGCGGGCGCCGATGCCGATCACGCCGAAGACGACGACGGCGTCCTCGCGTCGGCGATGCAGTTTCCGGAAAGGGTTGGACATGCGCGCGCGGCCGACGCGCGAGAGCAGGCCGCATGGTTTTATTTGGCACGGATGGTGCCCCCCCAACACGGGCACAAGGGCGTGCGAATGATTCCTGCATGCGGCGTGAAAGGCCCGCTTGGCAAAATTCCATGACAACGTAGAAGGCCCAATGGTTCCCTCAAGATTTCGCAAGAGCGCGAGCGCACGTTATGTTGAAAAATGATGTTGCGAAACCATGTGTGTTTGTGTAAGTGCATTAAACACTCAATTTTAAAAAACGCAGCGAAACCAAAAGCTTTCAACGAATCTCGGCATGCGCGGGCGACGACGCCCGCGCGCGCGCAATTCGTCTTATCTGTTGCATCGGATTCTCGCGACGGCACGCGCGCAAGGGCGTTCGAACGATTTCGACATGCGCGCGCGGAGCCTATCTGGTAGCTTCTCCGAGAATTGTGAAAAAAACCGCTGGTTTCTCAAGAATTTGTAAGAGCGCGAGCGCAACTGCTTTTGAATGCGTTTGGACCCTCGATTTCGAAACCCTCACGAAACCGACAACGTTCAAAGGATCTCGGAATTGCGCAGAGTTCTTGAAGACTCATAGTTTCTGATACACGAATACGCGCGCATAGCATATGTTGCAATGAATGGCGGGGGGGGCAATACCAGCCTGGCTGGGATGGTACGAACTCATATTTAGGATGGATGATGGGGCAGAATCATACGTAAATTGCAATACGAACGAGGAATGGGACAATCCCGGGGAGGGGGGGTAGAGTCTATTCTTTGCTTAGCAAGGCGAATATATGCGGCGCAAATAGCATTGGAAAACATCGCGGAGCTGTCAACGTCACTGCTCGCGCAATTATCCCACCCACCCACCCGCAGCACGGCCTGCAAAACACACGCGGCGGCGATCGCGTTGACTACTCGGCGACGGCCGGGGCGCATACGCGGCCACGCTAGACCGCTAGCGTGGCGCGACCGACGCGGCCGCGGCGGCGATGACCGCTGGGCGCTTCCACGCCGGCACTTCATTGCGAGTCGGCGACTTGGGCGCGCGCGGCAACACGGCGATGTCGACAACGTAGACACGACGATGGTACTAGCGATAATAGCGACGATGATAACGACGACAACGGCAAGGCCAATGACGGCGACGATGCTGCACGATGACGTCGCCCTCGCGTCGCCGATACAGGTTTTGGAGTGATTCGACACGCGCGCGACGACGCGCTCGGGCGGCCCGCGCGGCATTCTTTGACAGGGATCGCGCCCCCCCCCCCCCCCCCCCCGCACGCGCGCAAGGGCGTTCAAACGATTTCGACGCGCGGCGCGAGCGGCCCGTTTGGCTGAATTCGATGCAAGTGTTAAAGTATCCCTGTGCGACCCTACCTAGGAGTTGGAACCCCTAGGAAAGCAGCATTAGTAGTAACAGTAACGCTAAGCTAAAGCTAAGCTAAAGCTAAGCTGAAGCTAAGCTAAAGCTAAGCTAAAGCTAAGCTACAGCTAAGCTCAAGCTAAGTTCAAGCTAAGCTAAAGCTAAGCTAAAGCTAAGCTGAACGCTAAGCGAAAAGCTAAGCGAAACGCTAACCAAAAACGCTAAGCTAAAGCTAAGCTACAGCTAAGCTACAGCTAAGCTAAAGCTAAGCTAAAGCTAAAGCTAAAGCCAAAAGCTAAAGCTCCCAGGGGACTGGGGGGAACCGCGGGGCGGGGACTGGGGGAACCGCCCGGGGCGCTTAGCACTGCCCGGCCCCTTTAAGCTAAGAGAGTAAGAACCCTTCTAGGCAGAGCCTAGGTAAGGAAAAACCAATGGCTGACTTGAGAGTTCGCGAGAGCGCGCGCGCAGACCTTTTTGAAAACTGACGTTGCAGAGCCAGGTGTGTAAAAAAAATCTATACATACATATATACATATACACGTGCATATCTATCCATTACACTCGATTTTGAAATCCTTGCGAAAACACGTGTTTGAAGGATTCTGGCATCCGCGCGCGACGACACGCGCGCGCACGTCGTCTTTGCCAGGGCGTATTTCGACAGCACACGCTCAGTGGCGTTCGAATGATTTATACACGCGCGCGCGACAGATACCTTTGGTAGCATGTGCTGGAACTTTGAAACAACAAATTACCACTCAAGAGTGCGCAAGGGCGCGATCGCAGGCTTTTTGTTGAACGCCCCCTTTACGAGGGATGCCGACGTGCGCGCGCGACGACGCGCGCGCGTGCACGTCGCTCCACGCAAGGCAAAGGAAGTTTTGAAAACTCATGACTTTTGATGAACGGGTGCGCGCGCATAGCATCTGTTGCAAAGAACGAGGAGGGGCTCGATAAGCGCCTGCCTCGGACGGCAAGAACACACATTAAGGGTGGACGAGCGCGCAGAAACGCGCCCAGGAGGGGGGGGAAATGCGAAAAGATGGCGCGTTAAGCCCAGGGGGAGGCGTAGAACAGAATGCCTTCTCGAGAGAAGAACCGACGCAGTCCAGTTAATTTCTGTTCGGAGCGAGCTGCCCACTCCACTGCTCTCACAGTCAACCCACCCGCCCACCCGCGTCCTGATTTGCAAAACCCACGTGGCGGCGATTGCGATGAGTGCGTGGATTTGGCTGACGCATCCTCGCGGCCGCGCTGGCCCGCGCGGGCGGCGGCCAGATAGTTTAGTTTGGCGCCGCCGACGCGGCCGCGGCGGCGATGACCGCCAGGCACTTCCCCACGGGAGCTTCAATGCGAGTCGGCGCCTTGGGCGGGCGCGGCAGCATGGCAAGGTCGCCAACAGTTAACGCGACGACGGCGGTGGCGACGCTGGCGGCGACGACGGCAACAACGACGGCAAGGCCAGCAACAGCGCCGAGGCGGATCACGCGGACGACGACGGCGACGCAGATCCTTGAACGAGGTCGACACGCGCGCGCGGCCGACGCGCGCGAGTGGACCGCGCGGCATTGGTCGACGCGGATCGCCCCCCCCCCCCCACCCCACCCCACCCCACACAAGCACGCGCGCAAGGGCCTCCGAATGTTTTTGACGCGCGGCGAGAGAGCCTGTTTGGCTGAATGCAATGGGAACGTTGAAGGAAAAACGGTGGGCTTCCAAAGAATACGCAGGAGCGCAAGCGCAGGCATTCCTGAAAACTGATGTTGCAAAACCAGATGCTTCTATATGTTGTCGGGACGCTCGGTCTTGAAACCCCCGCGAAACCCAGCGTTTCTTGGGTTCTCGCGCGAGCGCGCGCGACGACGCGCTCGCTCGCGCACTTCACCCCATTTGTCGCAAGAGGTTCATGCGACAGCACGCGCGCAACGGCGCCCGAGCGATTCCGACGCGCGATTGCGAGGGGGCTTTTTGTTTTAGCTACTTGCGAAAACGTCGAGAAAGCATGCGGTTTTCTCAAGAACGCGAAAGGGCCCGAGCCAAGCTTTTGGTTTGCAAATGGTGGTTGCGAAAATGTTGCTTATATGTTTTCGGGGCGCTCGATTCTGAAATCCCCACGAAACTTCGAACGCGCTCGCGACGACGCACGCGCGCGCACATTTCGCCCCGCGTTTTGTTTTCACATGTGGTTTTCTCCAAATGAGATCGCGCGCCTAACATTTGTTGCCGCGGAGGGGGCGGGGGGGGGGCGCCACAAGTTTGGCTGGGGCGATGCGAATTCACATTCAGGGCGAACGACGGGGCAGAATAGCACGCAAAGTGCAACACGAACAGGGGCGCGGTTAAATTCGGGCTGGCGGGGGGGGTACATCGCAATACTTTTTCATCACAAAAGACGCTACCCTGGACAGCTTTGCGGGGGGTGGGGGGAGCGCGGGGAGCGCTGCTCATTGGGTAGGCCCGCGCCCGCGGGGCGGGCGCGCGACACCTTGCTCGCGTCGCCGCGCCCGCGGGAGAGCGCGGGCGCAGCGACGCCCCGCAACCCGCCCCAACCACAGGAGCAGCGAAGGGTGAGGGGGCACGAGAACGCCGCTACCGCGGCAAGCCGACGCGCGCGCGGAGCGCGCAGGCAGGCCTCGCGATTGGCCGTTGCGCGCCCCTGCGCCGCGCGTCGCGCGCGGGGGCACGTTTACCGTCTACCCCCCCCCCACCGCGGGGAGAAAGTCATGAAGGGGACCAAGACCCAGAACACGAAGCACACGAGGACCTGAGCGCGCCCCCCTCTTCCAACCTCTCACCCATCCGCCCCCCCCCCCCCCCCCCCCCCCCCCCCCGCGGGCCTCATCCGGCCGGCCCCCCCCCCTGAGAAACGCGATTCGCTGAGAAACGCTGCTAGGCACGCGCTTTTGTGACAACGAACAAAACTGCGTAGTGTTCTGCCCCACGAAAGAGGCTACCCTAGACGGCTTTGCGGGGTTTGGGGAGAGCGCGGGGAGCGCTGCTCATTGGGTAGGCCCGCGCCCGCGGGGCGGGCGCGCGACACCTTGCTCGCGTCGCCGCGCCCCGCGGGAGCGCGCGGGCGCAGCGACGCCCAAGGCACTTGCTGCACCGGCGCGCGAGGGAACACCCATCGCCGCACTCGCGCGAGGTGCCCAAAATGCTACTCCTTTAGCCTTCATCATCGTCGCTGGACGACAGGTCGCCGCGCGCATCCCTGATGGCAGCCGCCCCCAGTTCGTCCTTATTTAAATAGGACAGGGAAAGCCGCAGAACGCCAATCTCTGGCTCGTAGGATGCCTGCCAGCCGCGAACCTCGGACGGCCATGTCCTGCTTGTGACCCCTGCGAAGATCGCGCGTGCGATATGCATGATGATGGGACAACCCGAGCTCACGCAGGGCTGCGCGCAGCGACATTAAGACCACGTCTGGGCGGAAATACGCGAAAGGCTGTCTGGACTCGACATCGGCGCAAAATTTGCCCAACGTGCGCACGGGACACGTTGCTTTACAGCGCGCGCACCAACAGGCCCGCGACATCGCGATCGGCGAGGCGCGGTTGTTGCGCCGGCGCAGAGTAAGCGAAACCGAATTGTCATCACACCACGGGCAGGATTTTGGCTCGCCCGCCTTCGGTAGATCGCTTGCACGAACGACGTGAATCGGAAGAGCTTCAGAGGGCAGGCGCAACAATAATACATGCGCCGCCAGGAGAAGCATTCGCAGCGCGCGCCCTGCAGGCTGGCGGGCGAGATGCTTCAGCAATTTCGCGAGCAGCGCCTCGCGAATAAACATTATTGGGCGAGCTTGCCAAACATTGCGCGCCTGCGCTGCTCGAGCAGCGCGCGCGACTGCGGGGTCTGCAAAAGCGTCGACCGATACGCGTAACACAATGCACGCTGAGCTTACGCGCGAGAAATAATTGTCGAACGTGCCTTTGCAGCGAAAACACGTGCCCCACAAGGCCAAGCCGTCTGGCGCGGGTGGGGCGATGGATTCCGCGTCGCAGCCGAGCACTGTCATCGCAAATGTTGCCCAACAGCTGGAGCCGCTCATCACGCTAGGCCACGTCTCAGGGCAGCTACCAAAAATGACAGCAATTCTGGCAGAGTTTGACCAATCGCATATTCCGCGCCGCGCGATCCCCTGCCGCAGGGCCTCCACCTCGTGGCGAGGGCCCGCGCTCGGCACAATCGCGCGCTGGCTCGCAATGCTGATAGCCGATTCAAGATCCCGCACGGCACCGCACTCAGCGGCTAAGTCAGCACATGCGGCCGCTCTCCGTCGGGCGCGGCGACTGCGGCTGCGGGGCGCGCGCTCGGGCACGCCAGGCGCGGGAGGGCGCTCGCCACCCGCTCTCCGCGCGGCTGCAGGCAATTTCTTTGCCTCGTTAATTCGTGTCAACAAGATGTTCCGCAGGGCGTTGGGACTGACGCCTCGCTCACTGTCTGCGTCGGGAATGGGCTCAAACCATCCGATTCGCGCGAATTGCAGATCCTGCAGCGCGAGTATATCGCGTCGCACCAGCAGTTCCACCAGCGCGAAAGCAGCGACAGGTGGGAGCGCTAGCAGGGCATTATGCACTTCATGAAACAACGACATGTTCTGGCCGAGATCTCTGCCTCGAACCTGCGTCGGCAGCGCTATGATATGCGCGGCGGCGCGACAAGCGCTGGGACGAGACCGCGACTCCCCAAACGATTTGGGACTTGCCAAAGCGCGCGACAACTCTGCCCCACCCCGCGCGAGGCTCGGCTCGCCTCGCACTGGAGCGAGGGGACCGCAATGAAAACCTTTCTGCTGCGCATCACGCCGCGGCCTGCGCGCGACCGCGCCCGCGCTGCGCCATGCCACTTTCCGGCGCGCGCTCGCCGAGAGAGTGCGGGCAAGGAATGCGCTTGGGGCGAAGAACTCCGCCGCGCTCAGCTGCGGCGTCACAAAGTTCGCCCCCAGCAGACGCAATAATTCGCACTTCTCTCGCGACGGGAGGTCGGCGACATTCTCTTCCGACGGCACTCGGTCGCACCAGGCCCCGCATCCGATGCGCGCGACGAGGTGCCACAACGCGCGGATAATTCGCGAGTGGTCCCAAGCGGAGGCGCGGCCACTGCGCACCGCTGCCTCCGCTCCAACGCTGTCGGACCAAATGACAACTCGACGATTTCCCCACCTTTCACAGAGAGTAGCCAGCCCTAGCGCTATGGCGAGCAACTCGAGCGCCATGATCTGGGAGTCGCTTCGCGGTGCCAGATCCGCCAGCATGCCGTCGCCCGGCGGGGCGCCACTCCAAAAGGCGAGGCCGTCGATGGATAAAACGGCTGCCAGCCTCGGCTCGGACCCTCAACGGGCGTCTGCAAAAAGGTGCGCCTTGCGCCGCTCTGGCGGCAACCACGGCATGGCCTGGTGCACCCTGAGGTCCAGCACGTCCGCCCACCAAAAAAGCGCGAGAGACGGCGGTCCTCGGACCACGCCACGCCGCGAAAGCTGCTGCGAGAACAGAGGTTGGAGCATCGCACGCCCGAGTCTTTCGAAGCAGCGTTGCCCTGCCCAGCTGAGGGCGCCAGCCAACTTGCTGGCCTGGCCGGCGCGTAACTTCTCGGCGTCGAGCCCCTGCCTGAACAACAGCACCCATTTGCGCACCTTCTTCGGCGCCAGGAACAGGTGGACGCCAGTCAGAGAAAACGACACGTGCAAGCCTAAGATCTCCAGCGCGTCGCCACACTCCAACTTTCTGTCGGATACTGCTCCTGGGCCCAGCAACACACGCACGAGTCTGGCCAGCGAGGCCACGGCGCGCTCCTTTGCTTCAACCTCGCACGGGCCAAAGAAGTCGCCCACGTATCGGAGGGTAGCGATTCGTATAAGTTTTCGGGCGAGATGAGCCAGGGCTGCGCCCACGCGGTCCCAGCCGAATACCGCGGCCAGCGCTCCAAACATCATCGCTAAATGACCCGTGGCCCAAGTGTTCCCGACATGCGCGAAAATACTGTACGCGGCCTACCTGTGCTGAGGAGCACTGGGGAGTCGACGATAGGCGGAATCTATGTCCGCCTTGAACAGAGCCGGCGCGCATCCATGCCGATCGCGAAAGAAGCGTATCACGTCGACGAGTACGTCCGCGCCGTCGAGTTGCAGTCGCTCCGCAGGCTGGCACGCCGCGTTGACGCCGCCCTTGGACTCGTCGTCCACAACACGGATTTTTGGCGCCCCATCCTCTTTTACGCCCTGTATTATTGAAAACCGCGGCGAGAGGCGCACCCTGCTGAGGTCAGCATCGGCTACGAGAACCGGAGACGTCATCCGCGACATGGCTGCGTCGGCAAGCGCGCCATCGTGCAGCGCCGGGGAGTGCGTATCCCCCGTTAAAGACGAAACAATATCTCTGTTGTGCGCTGCGGACGAGGCCCGCAAGGTCTCGGCCGAGATGGGCTCGGGAAAGCCTTCGCGGGGCCGCCCCCCGGCCGTCGCGAGACAAGTCAGCCGCGCCCGGGTCGCCGTAGCTCGTGAAATCGAGCAACTCGGCCAGAAGCGGCCCTTTGAGGCCGTCGGAGATTGCTCTCGTCGCTTCGTCCGCGCCATCGAACCAGCGTCGCAGTGATCCGCCCAGGCGGAGCGCTTGGCCCCAGTCTTCCAGGCGCGACAACACGTTGTCTCGGTGGTGCATTACTTCAGCGCATCCCGTGGACGCCCCCCATTCAATGGCGCTCCGCACACGCCCCCGATACCCCAGGAAGGCGCAGTAGGAAAACCATAAATTCAATTTCCTTCTCGTCGCCCGTGACGAGCTTGCCTGCCGCGCGACGGGCCGCGGCGCTCGCGCGCCTCGAGCCGCGGCTTGACCGCGGCATCACCTTTCAAATGTTCGCCAGTCACGCCCGCCGCGGGCGGACCCGCGCGGGCGCAACTTCCCGGCAACGCTGCCGGCGCAGGCGGCGCAGCGCACACCCCCGCCGAATAAGCGGCCTGTAGAAACGCAGCGCTGGCGCGCGCAACGATCGCTTGGACGCGCCGCGCGGGGGGCCTCAAGCTCCGCAGGGAAGCCTGCGATTAGCTCGACAGCCTCACCCCCGTGGCATTCAAATGCCACCTCTGGGCTCTGAGCAACGCCAGCTAAATAGACTTGGACCGACGTCGCACGCGCGCGGAACGCGCGGCGCCTGCCGGGCGCCGCGCGTCAAGTCAGCGGCCCTGCTATCTGGCCCGCTTAGCCCGCGGCTCTTCGTAGTCACCGCGATCGCCCTCCAGCGCGGCAGAGGCCTTGCCCTTGCTGACGCCCTTTGCGCTATTGTCGTTGCCCCTGCCGCCTGTGGCGCCACCTTCGCCGCCTTTGCCCCCGCGGAATGCAGCGCGCCCCTTCGCATCTCTGTCGTGCAGCTTCCGCCGTCTGGAGCAAAGTCGCATCCACCGCAGTGACGGCTGTCTCAATGTTGAACGATTCGTCGCCCAATAGACCTCTCAGCCCAGTTGCGCTGGCGGAGCTCATAATATACGAGCGCCAGCTGGCCGCCCCGATTGGCCCGCGGCGCCTGCGCGGCCACCTGGCGCGGGCCGCGCGGAGAACGCACGCGTCGTGCGACCCCTTTTGCGCTTGGTGACTTGCGAGCCTTGAGGACAATCTGACGGTGGCTGACCGTCGCGGCCAACGACATCTGACCGGTGCAGACGCAGGCTATGGCGCACCTGAGCGCAGGCGAAAGCCGCGCTTAGTTGCGCGCGCGGCGCAAGCAAGTTGTCGCGCACATCTCGAACGCTGAATGCTTTTGCGAGAAGGTCAGCGATCTGGATTTGACCGAGCTGACGGCGCCCTCGTCCTCTGCAACATCCTTCACGCCTTTTGCCTCTGCCCACATGGGCAAGAATTTCTTTAAGTCTGAATGAACAAACGAGCGCTTGACGCCGCGGCGCAACAGCCTCGTCACCTCATTGTCTAATGCGTCCACCGCCGCGGAACGCGGCCAGAAAGGCTGGCTTACGTCCTTGAGGGGGCCGCTCTTCAACGTCCCCTGTAGGTCGACGTGAGACCAAGGTTCGGCCGCAGCCCCGCAGCGGGGCGCGATGGCAGCGGAGGCCGAGCCCGACGCGCGCCGCTCCTCCTCGAGCAAGGTCTTCGCGTCGGACATGACCCTGGCGAGGAAGGACCGCTTGCCTGTAGTCAGATCGCCCGTCAGCGACTCCGCGGTTGCGAAAACCAAATCGCGCACCGACGTCAGCTCGCCCTCCTTTACAAACTAGCAGGCGCGCCATCGCCGCACCGCCGCACCCGCGGGCGGACGCGTCGCCCGGCAAGCGCGCGCAATTCGCGCAATCCACTCTCCGCCGCGTTTGGCATCGTTATGAGATGCCAGCAATTCAAGAAAACATGCCCAGGTTGGGCGTCTCAACGGCCATCTTGCCGCGTGCCACGTGCCGCACTGGCCGCCACATGTGGTCTTCTGCGCCCCCAGGCTGGACCACCTCTTGCGCAGCATCTGAGAGCTCAGAGTTGCGAGAATGTCTTGTGCCAAACGGGCCGGACCAACTTGCGCACGGCATCTCAGAGCTCAGAGTTGCGAGGATGTCTCAGGCGAGATGGGCCGGACCACCTCGCGCAGGGCATCTCGGAGCCCAGAGTTGCGAGGATGTCTCCAGCGTGACGGGCTGGACCACCTCGCGCGCGGCATTTCGGACCCCAGAGTTGCGACGATGTCTCGGGCGAAACGTGCTGCGAGGAAGTCTCAGGCGAAACGGGCCAGACCACCTCAAGCGCGGCGTCTCAGAGCTCCGAGTTGCGAGGACTCCTGGGGCTTCCTGGGACCTCCTGGTGACCTCCTGGGGCTTCCTCCTGGGCCTCCTGTGGCCTCCTGGACCCCACCTGGGGTTTCCTGAAGCCTCTTGGGACTCCGAGGGGGGGATCTCTAACATGTGGCCGTCGGGGCCCCCCTAAATGGAGGGGAGGGGGGCCACAAGAGCAAGAAGAATCAACGAATCGACACTGGATGTGTATTAACTGGACACGTTCTGATAGGGGGCCTCCTAGGGCCTCTTGGGAGCCTCCTGGGAATCTCCTGCGGACCCCTGGGGCCTGTCCTGGGCGTCCTGCGACCTCCTGAACCTCTCTGGGGCCTCCTGGGGCTCCCAGGGTCCCAGGGGGGATATGTATGTAACATGTGGTCTTGTGGGCCCCAGGCTGGACCACCTCTTGCGCAGCATCTGAGAGCTCAGAGTTGCGAGAATGTCTTGTGCCAAACGGGCCGGACCACCTTGCGCACGGCATCTCAGAGCTCAGAGTTGCGAGGATGTCTCAGGCGAGATGGGCCGGAACACCTCGCGCAGGGCATCTCGGAGCCCAGAGTTGCGAGGATGTCTCCACCGTGACGGGCTGGACCCTCGCGCGCGGCATCTCGGACCCCAGAGTTGCGACGATGTCTCGGGCGAAACGTGCTGCGAGGAAGTCTCAGGCGAAACGGGCCGGACCACCTCGAGCGCGGCGTCTCAGAGCTCCGAGTTGCGGGGGCCTCCTGGGGCCTCCTGGGGCCTCCTGGTGACCTCCTGGGGCTTCCTCCTGGGCCTCCTGTGGCCTCCTGGACCTCACCTGGGGCTTCCTGAAGCCTCTTGGGGCTCCCAGGGGGGGATCTCTAACATGTGGCCGTCGGGGCCCCCCAAAATGGAGGGGGGGCCACAAGAGCAGGAAAAATAAACGAATCGACACCGGATGTGTATTTACTGGACACGTTCTGATAAGGGGGCCTCCTGGGGCCTCCTGGGAGCCTCCTGGGAATCTTCTGGGGACCCCTGGGGCCTGTCCTGGGCGTCCTGCGGCTTCCTGAAGCTCTCTGGGGCCTCCTGGGGCTCCCAGGGTCCCAGGGGGGATATGTAACATGTGGTCTTCTGGGCCCCCAGGCTGGACCACCTCTTGCGCAGCATCTGAGAGCTCAGAGTTGCGAGAATGTCTTGTGCGAAACGGGCCGGACCAACTTGCGCACGGCATCTCAGAGCTCAGAGTTGCGAGGATGTCTCAGGCGAGACGGGCCGGTGTCTCGGGCGAAACGCGCTGCGAGGAAGTCTCAGGCGAAACGGGCCGGACTACCTCGAGCGCGGCGTCTCAGAGCTCCGAGTTGCGGGGGCCTCCTGGTGCCTCCACGGGCCTCCTGGGACCTCCTGGGGCTTCCTCCTGGGCCTCCTGTGGCCTCCTGAACTCCACCTGGGGTTTCCTGAAGCCTCTTGGGGCTCCCAGGAGGGATATCTAACCTGTGGCCGCTTGGGCCTCATCTCAGAGCTCAGAAGTTCGAGGATGTCTCAGGCGGGCTCCGAGGGTCCCAGGGAGGATATGTAACATGTGGTCTTCTGGGCCCCCAGGCTGGACCACCTCTTGCGCGGCATCTGGGAGCTCAGAGTTGCGAGAATGTCTTGTGCGAAACAGGCCGGACCACCTTGCGCACGACATCTCAGAGCTCAGAATTGCGAGGATGTCTCAGGCGAGACGGGCCGGACCACCTCGCGCAGTGCATCTCAGAGCTCAGAAATTCGAGGATGTCTCAGGCGAAACGGGCCGGACCACCTCGCGCAGGGCATCTCAGAGCTCAGAGTTTCGAGGATGTCTCAGGCGAAACGGCCCGGACCACCTCTCGCACAGCACCTCGGGGCTCAGAGTTTCGAGGATGTCTCAAGCGAAACGGCCTGGACCACCTCTCGCGCGGCGTCCCGGAGCGCAACTTTTCCAGGATGTCTCAGGCGAAACGGCCAATCCCGGCCAACTCAGAAACGAGAGTTGTGAGGATGTCTCAAGCGAAACGGCCCAGACCATCAAATTGTTGTGAGGATGTCTCTGCTCCGACTTCCCTCGGCCGGAGTCAGTTTCTATCACAAGAGCACCCCGTTCAGCACGCTGTTTGGGGATGAATGGCTTCCCTGCGCGTTCGCAGGAGCGCGAGCGCAGGCATTTTTGAAAACTGACGTTGCAAAACCATGTGTTTTAGTTCGTTGTCGGAACACACGATTTTCAACCCTGGCGAAACCCGATGTTTTTTGAAAGATTTCCACCTGCGCGCGCGACGACGCGCGCGCGTACACTTCGCCACCTCTGTTGCAAGGGATTGTTCCGACAGCACGCGCGCACGGGCGTTCGAGCGATTCCGACTCGCGCGCGCGTGAGAGGCCCGCTTGGTAGCCAGATACGATACTCGAACATGCATTTTCTTGAGAACTCGCAAGGGCCCAAGCGCATGCCGCGTTTGATATTTCCCGTTCCAAAACCACGTGTTTGTTTACATGTGTTCGGGGCACTCGGTTTTGAATTCCTTACGACGCCGTAGGTTTTTAAAGGATGTAGGCATGCGCGCGCGACGACACGCGCGCGTGCACTTCGTCCAATCGGTTGCAAGGGATTCTTGAACACTTACGAGTTGCGATAAACGAATGCGCTTGCATAATAGTTGTTGCATAGGGTGAGGGTGAGGGAAGGAGCCGTTAGCGGCCTGCCTGGAATTGTTCGACCTCACATTTCAGATGGACGATGGGGTAGAGTTAATGTAAATTACAAACCGAACAAAATGGGCGGGCAAATCCAGGGAAGGGGGGGGAGGGGGGGGGATCCTAAGGAGAATCGACGCGGCGCGATATATCGTGCACAATCTAGGCGCGTGGCATTTTTATATACATATATGTATATATACATGTATACACACACATATATATATACATATCTATATATAATATGTATATGTAACATATACCTATGCAATTCACGTGGAGCAACATGCGGGGTGCAAATTATGTTGCACAATCGACGCAATGCGATCAGCGCAATGGTACCCACCAATGCTTGCACCGAGTCGTCAGCCCCACTACTCGCGCAATCGCTCAACCCACCCCGCGAGCACTTCCCAGCGGGCACTTCAGTGCGACTCGGTGACACGGGCGGACGCGGCATCATGGCGACGACGACAACGGTTGACACGACTATGAGAATTGCGATGATGGTGACGATAGTGGCGATAAAGACGGCAAGGCCAATGACGGCGCCGATTGTGATCACGCCCGCCGATGAAGAATGACGATGTCCTCGCGTCGGCGATGAAAGTTAGTGACAGAGTTCGACATGCGCGCGCGGCCGACGCGGGCGAGTGGCCCGCGCGGCATTATTTGACACAGATCGTGCCCCCCCAGCACGCGCGCGAAGCGTTCGAATGAGTCCAACATGCGGCGCGAAAGGCCCGTCTTGCAGAATGTGATGGAAAACGCTGGGAAACCTTAGGTTTTCTTCAGAACCCGCACAAACGCGAGCGAAGGATTGTTGTAGCGAGTGTTGCAAAACCACGTGGTTTGAGATATGTTCGGGACATTTGTTTTTGAAATCCGCACGAAACTTGAAGTTGTTGAAGGATTCTGGCATGCGCCCCTGACGACGCGCGCGCGCGTGCACTTCTTCGCATTAGTTGCAAGGGTTTCTTGCGGCAGCACGCGCGCAAGGGCGTTCGAACGATTTCGACATACTCGCGCGATTCTGAAAACGTTGGAAAACCTATGGTTTTCTGAGAATTCGCAAAGGCGCGGGCGCAGGAGTTGTTTGAAAACCCGGAGTGCGGAACCATATGCTTTTGAATTGTGTTCGTGACTCTCGATTTTGACACCCTTACGTGACCTAAGTGTGCGAAGGATTCCAGCATGCGCGCGCGACGACGCGCGCGCGCACTTCGTCCCGCCTGGTGACCTTTTTATAAACGAATGCGCGCACGTAGTATTTTCTGCAGGGGTGACGGGGGATAATCGATACTGGCTCGGCTGGATGGTTCGAATTTATACTTAAGATGGACGATGGCGCAGAATTATATAAGCATTGCAATATGAAAAGGTGGCCCGCTAATCCCAGACGGGGTAGATCTTGATACCCTTTGATAGAAAATAGCCGATGTAGTGCGATCTATGTTGTGGAATCAATTTCTGTTCGCAGTGAGTTGTCCACTCCACTGCTCGCGCAAACACCCCACCCAACCACCCGCAACTGGGCTTGCAAAATCTCTTCAGACCGTGACAGTGGGTACCAAATGGCACTTGGCAACGACAGCGACGCCGACGACGACAGCGACAACGACGACGACGACGACGCCGACAACGACTACGACGACGACGACGACGACGCCGACAACGACTTCGACGACGCCGACAACGACGACGACGACGACGACGACGACGACGACGACGACGACGACGACGACGACGACGACGACGACGACCGACGACGACGACGACGACGATGACACGACGACGACGACGACGACGACGACGACGGACGACGCCGACGACGACGACGACGAACGACGACGACGACGGACGACGGCGGCGACGACGACGCCGTCGACGACGACGAAGACGACGACGACGCCGACGCCGACGACGACGACGAAGACGACGACGACGTCGCCAACGAAGACGACGACGAGGGAGGAGGGAGGACGACGACGGCGACAACGACAACGACGACAACGACGAGGGAGGAGGGAGGACGGCGACGACGCGAACGACGAAGAAGGAGGAAGGACGGCGACGCCGACGACGACAACGACGAGGGAGGAGAGAAGACGACGACGACGAACGACGACGACGACGACGACGACGACGGCGACGAAATAGGAGGGACGACGACGAGACGCCGACGACGGACGACGACGACGACGAGGGAGGAGGAGGAAGGACGACCACGGCGACAACGACGACGGAAACGACCACGACGCCAAAGAGGACGACGACGACGAACACGAGGAAAGACACAGGACGACGTAGGCGACGACGACGACGACGCGGGAGGAGGGAGGACGACGACGACGACGACGACGCAAGAGCGCGCGCGCACGCTTTTGTTGAAAATCCGTGTTGCGAAACCTTGTGTTTTTGTAGGTTTTTTGGACACACGATGTTGAAATCCTTCCGAAACCGATGGGTTTTGAAGGATTTCGGCATACGCGCGCGACGACGCGCGCGTCTGCACTTCGTCCCACTTTTTGACGAGGATTCTCGCGACGGCACACGTGCAAGGGCGTTCGACTGATTTCGGCATGCGCGCGCCACGCCCGTTTGGTAGCATGTTGTGATTTTTTTTTGAACAGAAAAATTATTTGTTCGTTGTTATATTTTTTCAAATAAAAAAATGGTTTTCTTAAGATTTCGCAAGAGCTCGCGCGTAAGCTTTTTTAGCAAATCAGTGTTGCGAAACCCTGTGTTTTTGCATGTGTTTTGGAAACTCGATTGCGAAATCCTTTCGGCACTGGAGGTTTTTGAAGGATTTCGGCATGCGCGCGCGACGACGCGCGCGTGTGCACTTCGTCCCATTTTTGCAAGGGATTCGTGAAAAAGTGCTATGTTAGAACAACAAAAGTCACCGCATAGTGTTTTTCACAAGGGAACCTCAGGGGGGGGGATACGGGCCCCCCTGGGATAGTGTAAATTCATATTTAGGATGGACATGTGGTCAGAATCATTTATGATTTACATACCCGAAAGGGGTAGCGATAAGTCCTGGGGGGGTAGAGTCTATTCTGTCTTTAGAAAGGAGAATATATGTGAAGCAACCTATGCGCGCGCTGCAATATATGTGGTGCAACCTATGTTGTGCAATTGACTACCCTGCACCGCGCTTGACCACCTTCGCGCAGACATCCCACACACCCACCCGCAACTTGGTTTGCAAAATCTTTTAAGACCGCGACGGCGGGTACCAAATGGCACTTGGCAACGACAGCGACGCCGACGACGACAGCGACAACGACGACGACGACGACGCCGCCGACAACATCTACGACGACACCGACGACGTCTCCAACGACTTCGACGACGCCGACAACGACGACGACGACGACGACGACGACGACACCGACGACGACGACGACGACGAAGCCGGCGCCGACGACGACCGCGACGATGACAACGACGACGACGATGACGACGCCGACGACGACGACAACGACGACACCGACGACGACGACGTCAACGACGCCGCCGACGACGACGACGACGACGACGACGACGACGACGGCGGCGATGACGACGACGCCACCGTCGACGACGACGAAGACGACTACGACGCCGACGCCGACGACGACAACGAAGACGACGACGACGTCGCCAACGAAGACGACGACGAGGGAGGAAGGACGACGACGACGGCGACAACGACGACGACGACAACGACGACAACGACGAGGGAGGAGGGAGGACGGCGACGACGCGAACGACGAAGAAGGAGGAAGGACGGCGACGCCGACGACGACAACGACGCGGGAGGAGGGAAGACGACGACGACGACAACGACGACGACGACGACGACGGCGACGACGACGAAGGCGACGAAATAGGAGGGACGACGACGAGACGCCGACGACGGACGACGACGACGACGAGGGAGGAGGAGGAAGGACGACCACGGCGACAACGACGACGAAAACGACTACGACGCCAAAGAGGACGACGACGACGAACACGAGACACAGGACAACGTAGGCGACGACGACGACGACGACGACGACGCGGGAGGAGGGAGGACGGCGACGACGACGACGACGACGACGGCGACGACGCAAGAGCGCGCGCACACGGTTTTGTTGAAAATCCGTGTTGCGAAACCTTGTGTGTTTGTAGGTTTTTTGGACACACGATGTTGAAATCCTTCCGAAACCAATGGGTTTTGAAGGATTTCGGCATACGCGCGCGACGACGCCCGCGTCTGCACTTCGCCCCATTTGTTGCAGAGGTTTCTCGCGACGGCACACGCGCAAGATCCTTCGACAGATTTCGACATGCGCGCGCGCGAAGCCCGTTTGGTAGCATTTTGTGAAAATCTTGAAAAACCGATGGTTCTCTTAAGATTTCGCAAGAGCTCGCGCGTAAGCTTTTTTAGCAAATCAATGTTGCGAAACCCTGTGTGTTTGTATGTTTTTTGGAAATTCGATTGCGAAATCTTTCCGGCAACGGAGGTTTTTGAAGGATTTCGGCATGCGCGCGCGACGACGCGCGCGTGCGCACTTCGTCCCACTTTTGCAAGGGATTCGTGAAAAAGTGTTATGTGAGAACAAAAATGTCATTGCATTGTGCATAGTGTTTTTTACAAGGGAACCTCAAGAGGGGCGATCCTGGCCGCCATGGGATAATGCAAATTCATATTTAAGATGGACATGTGGCCAAAATCATTTATGATTTACATACCCGAGAAAGGGGCCGATAACGCGGGGGGAGGTAGAGTCTATTCTCTTCGTACAAAAGGGAACCGATGTTGCGCATTCCACGCTGCACAATCTAGGCGGCGACGGGGCGGCGACGGGGGGGGCGGCGACGGGGCGGCGATGGCAAGCACGGAGCCGCCAGACCGCCACCCTGGCTCAGACGAAGGGCGGCGACAGGGCGGCGACGGGGCGGCGACGGCGAGCACGGAGCCGCCAGACCATCAGCCAAGCCCAGACGACGGGCAGCGACGAGGCGACGACGGGGCGGCGACGGCGAGCACGGAGCAGGCAGACCGCCAGCAAGGCCCAGACGACGGGTCGGCGACGGGGCGCCAACGGCGAGCACGGAGCCGCCAGACCGCCACCCAGGCCCAGATCGCTGGAAGAGAAATAAGAGCCCCCAAATGCAAGCACTGGTTGGGGAAATACACATATCTCTGCACATACACACACACCACGAGAAGCGGGCGATCTACTGAGAAGGCAGGACGAAAAGAGAGAGAAAGAACAAAAAAAAAAAAAACGATTGCGCAAGTCTTGAAACCTCCTGGGGTGGTCTCTTTGGGGCCTTTGGGGGGCCTCTTGTGGGCCTCCTGATGCCCTCTTGTACTGTCTCAGAGCGCTCGTAACCCGCCTGACACCTTCGCGTTTGCTCTCGAGCGCTGGATGGGAGTTCCGCCGCTATCCTTTAGCAAGCTGGAGTGGCTTTCGAGGGGCCGATCCTGCTGGCCAGTAAGAGCAGCAAGGTGCCTCATCGATGGCGCGCCCCGGCGGCGCGCGCACATGCACGCGTCCGCGCCCCAGGCGGCTGAGGGGTGCCTGACCATGCCCTTGGCGGGTTGGTCGACGCGCCAACTCCAACGAGATTCACTGCGCCCTCCTGAAGGCGGGGGGAGGAGGCGGTCCACTTCCATGGCTTCCTCTGGGGCTGTATCGGGTTGAAATCCTGCCAAGTGCAATAGGCCTACCCAGGCCGCAGTGCACGCGAGGTCGATGGCGTCGATGCCCAGCTCGTTGTCGTACAGGTACGCCTCTTGACTGACCAGCTTGCGGCACTGTTCGTAGAGATCTGCGGGCGAGCCCCCTGGGCGCACATGCGGAGGTGGAGGCTGTGGACGTAGCATAGCACTGGGGCCAGGGCTGCGCCACTCAGGACTACACAGCCTGCATCCAACAGCTCCTCGCTCAACCTCCCCCAGCTGTGCCCTGGAGGGAGCGGGGAGTCATACTGGGCCTGGAAGCAGGGGGCCCATTGATCGGCGATTCGCTGGCACTTTCTGCATTATCGCAGCGTTGCTTTTGCTCGGCTGCGAGCCGCGCTCGCTCGTCGCGCGAGGGCTCTGGGGCGCGCGCGCCGATGGGGCCCACGTACCCTGGAAGTCTAAAAATCGGCGGTCTCGTCGAGCGTGCCGCGGCTACCCGGGGCACCGTCGAAGCTGGCCGAGAGGCTGGCGATTTCTGCCCACTCCGCGAGGGCGTGCACTTCGGATTCGGTCATTGCAGCTGCCATCATGGCATTCAGCATGACAATGATTCCATCCTGCGCCCGAGTGAACGCAACGTTCATGAGATTGGGGTCGCCCACAAAGCCCTACTGTGCAATGGAGTTCGCGCGGGCGGTGCAAAGGATCACAAGGTTGGCCCCATCCCCTTGGCTTCCGTCGATGGTGGACACGATGACGCGGCCTCTGTCGACCAGGCGAGGGCAGGTCGCTTCACTGCCACTGAAGGAGAGCTGAAGGCCGTTGAGTTCGGCGGGGGGGAGACGCTTGAAAATGGTGCTGGACGGGGGGAACTGACCTTTCGGTGCACCTTTGGCGAGGCGTCTCTGCGGCATGGAGGCCTTGGACTGCGCTGGCGCGCCCCGACCGGCAGCTTTGCCCTCACCATTGCCATCTGGCACTGAAGAAGCCAGCTTGGTCGACAGGCCATCCGACTTTGATTATAGCCACCTGGGCGCGGCACCCGCAGACGATCAAGACGCGCTTGCCTGTTGTCAATAGATGGTTCTCCACAGACTTGGCGATGCCACAGACCGCGGCGGCCTCTCGGAGGTTGGCAGCACCTTCAACCAGGGCGAGTGGCATCTCAGCGGCTTTCTCGTGAATCAACAGGCACGCATGGAGTCACCCGGCCAAGCCACGCACTGGGCACTGCGAAAGCCATGCGCCCCGATGCCCTCGGGGGGGCACACGCTGGGAGGTAGCCGGACTGAGTCGGCTGGCCTCCATCGGATCCCAACGACGGGCTGCCTCTGTGCGAAGGCATTGGCAAGGCCGGAAAACAATGCACCCCGACAGAAGCTGTCAAACGGCCATTGAAGGATGCTGTTGCGCATGCGATAGCACATACTGAGCACCACGCCGCGCTGGCTCGAGGTCCCGAGGCAGTCGTAGAAACGCTTGAGCGTAGAAATGCCATGGCACAGTGAGTTAGCACGGGCCGACACTACCGCGGGGCGCAACTAGTTCTCGCCATCACACAGCACCGGGCGCCCTCCACTGCGGAACGCGAGCGATAGGGGGATGGCTGCCAGGGGCTCGGTGGATCGCCCTGCTTCGTCGAGGATGGTGATCTGCAGGTTGGGGTTGTCAGGGCAGTCAAGCTCCGCGGCCGCTTCAAGCGCGGCCAGGGCAAGGCGGGCCTTAGCAAGGTCCTGCTTCCTCGCTCGGGCGAGAGCCCTGGGGCCGATGTCACTAATGACGATGCCGTGCGTCTTGCTGCACCGTTGGACGGGGGTGAGCTCGCGGGCCGCGGGTTTGGTGGCCTCGTCGGGATTGGAGAATCTAACGGCTGCCTCGGGGAAGCGGCCGCCCTCGCTTAGTCTGCCGGCCTGGCGGGCGTCGGGGAGGCACTTGGCGGGCATGTCAGCCCCTTCATTGGAGCCAGAGAATAATCCGACCGCCCAGCCATCTGGGGCGCAGCCCGCCCATAGTTCGATCAGCGCCGCCACGGTCTCGGCCTTGCCCGTGCCAAGGGGGGCCGCGCAGCAGGAGCACCATGGCGTCGAGGGACATTAGGGGAACTTCGGACTGGGGCTCGTTCACGCTGCGCCACTTGGCGGTGTCTTCAGCCAGCCGCTGGCAGGGGGAGGGGAGAGGCCGCTGAATACGCTCCAAAACCACTCAGCCACTTCAGCGCCTCGGATGGGCATGGCCCCCGGGGGTGGGGCGCACTCATCGGGGTCGGGGGCCCGCGCGCTGAGCGCGACGGCTGCGCGCGCCCGGAGCAGGCCCCCCACGTCCGCCAGTTGCGCAGCGGAATCGACGCTGGCCTTGTCATCGGCAGGGGCGGCGCGGAAGGCCATCAGGTAGGCGGCGATCTCACGAGGAGCCGCCGCATTGCAGCCCACACCCTGCAAGACTGCATTTGGCCCAGGCGCTTGTCTACCCGGCACCGCCCTTCGCCTGCGGAAGGGGGCTCGCAGGGGGGTCCGCGGGGCGCAGGGCACGCCCTCTCCTGGCGTCGATTGAGACGCTGATGCGGTTGGTGGGGCACCCGGTCTTCGGCGAGACGTCAGAGAGCCCACCGGGGGAAGGGGGCCCAGATGGGCCCCACCTCGCCCAGGCGCCCCGACGGGGGGGCGCCGAGAGACCAAGAGGGCGAAGTCCCTGAGATCTTCTTCGTTCCAGTCAAGGCGCCAGTCACCATCCCAAGAGAAAATGCAATATCCCCCCTCGCCTTCACGGCGGTCGCTTAGCCATCACTGGAGGTACGACAGGGCGCAGGGAAAGAGGGTTGCACTTGTCGATGGCGACGTCTAGGGCGCGCGCGGCCTTCCTTCGCAAGTCGCCACGCGACTTGTACGATCCGTCGTCATCAGGCTCCAATCCGGCCATGAGCTCGATCTCACCCATCTAAAATAGCTTCCAGCCCTTGGCCCGACACTCCCATTGCCACCTGCGGGATAGGCGGGGCGCCCCCTGCACGCGTCCGATGGAACGCTGAATGGGCTGCATTTGGGATGTGCGCCACTGGCAAGAGCCATGTCCCGCATGGCACGTGCAGTGCGTAGGCTGGGGAGGCCGTCGCCCGGGAGGGCGACGGGGCCGCGGCGGCGGCGGCCTCCTCGCTCTCCGGGGCGGGGGGGCCGCGGCGGCGGCCCCCGGGGAGGTAGGGGGACTCTGGCGCGCTGGCCCGCGGGGCGACCCGGGGTCCGTTAGCGGGGCCGCTCGCGTTAGAAGGACCGGGCCCGGTTCGCGGCAGAGGGGCAGGAATCGCAAGCCCTTGGAGTGCTGAGCGAGTCTGTTCAGCCCCAGCCTTGCTTCGGCTCGTCGCCGCAGAGCATCCACGGCAGTCGCGCAGCGTCGTCGATGCCCCTGCCTAGGCAGTCGAAGGGGAGTCAGGCCCAGCGGGGCGTTCGTGGGGGGTAGCATATGGGGACGGCGTCCCAGTCGTCCTCGACGAAGTCCCATAGCTGCATCTCCTGTCCGTCCACGATACCTGCACGGGGTGCCAACCATCTAAGAGATCGCTCGGTTGCCCCGCCGCTGGCCGTGCACGCCCACGGCTTGCCACATCCGTCCCAGCCTGTAGGAACGGGAAGCTCGCCTGCGTGATTATGGACGGCACACCTGTGCTTCTCATGGACAAAGCGGGCCTTCTCCTGCACGAGTGCGCGATCCAGTTCGCAACGCCACAACCACCATCCATCCGAGGTCATGGCCAACCTCCTGAAGGGGCACCGCCAGCTTTGAAAGCGCAGATTCTTCCCCGGGCTGCCGCGAGGCCCAAGGAGGCCGGGGGCAGACACTGCAGGCCACCGCTGCGAGGGCGGCGCCATGGGGGGAGCAACGAATATTTGCAATGCCGCGTGAGAGAGAGAGAGAAAAGGCAGCGCAGAGCTGGCCAGGGGGGAGGGCCGCGAAGCATTAGCGAAGCCAAGAAAGGGATCGCCCGATCCTGTCCCGGCGCGACCGGCCCCCACGACCAGGCCCGCCCCGAGTCGTCCGCAGCAGCGGCGAGAGAGTCGGGACCGAGGGAGGCACCGACAGGGAGGCGGGAGAGAGGGGGAGAAGGCCCACACGCTGGGGCGCTGCGCCAGATAATCCAAATTTGGACCTGCCAAGAGGCCCAGCGCCCTGGAGGGCCTCGGCCGAGAAGACGCCGATGGTAGCCAGCATGTCGCTGGCAGTGTTCAGGCGGCGTTGCACCGCCTGCCAGTCCAGGACCCACCCCCTCTGCATGAGGGGTTCGAGCCCCATGTCCATCTGCACGGCCAAGTGTACTCCAGATCTTGCAATAGAGGGAGGGGGGTCTCATTTCGGGGGGGGTCTCTTCCAGGCTATCTTGGAGGGCCCGAGGGGTCCGGGCGCGATGTTTTGGAGGGCCCCCCCACGGGGAAGGTCTAAAATGGCTTGTCTTGGAGGGTCCAGACCCCCTCCCTTTTATTACGAAATCTGGAGTAGCCCTCGCTATTTGGCCGCACCAGCGCCGCACCTGCTGGCCGCGAGGTCATCACGCACGCTCCGAGCCCAGCGCAGCCCCGCCCTACACCCCGCCGCTTCCGCGGCCCGCGGGTCATCAGTCCCCGGCAGGGCGGCGCTGCACGACGCCAGGCGCACTGGCGACCCTCCGTCATTGGAGCGTTGCCACAGGGCGGCCCCCGCTCCTGCAACCCTGCGCCCCTTGCGGCCCCTGAACCTCGCACCTGCAAACCTGCACCCTGCACCTGCAACCCCGCGGCGCCTGAACTTGCACACCTGTTGCCACAGGGCGGCCCCTGCGGCCCAACAACCTGGCACCCCCCCGTCAAAGGTAACCTCCAGGGGCCACTGCGCCCGATCCCTGTCGGGGAGAGGGGGCGGGGACCGGCGACCTCCGACAAGGCCCCGATAAGAGAGCTGGACCAGAGGGCGCGCCGGCGCTGGCGGCAACTTCGGCAGAACTGGCATTCCCACCGCGCATTTGGGCGGTCGTCTGTGGAACGGGGGCACGGGGCCCATCCCCGCCCCGCCAGCAGCCACCGCCCCGCGGGCGCCTCGCACCTCAGATGGAGGAGGGCAGCGTTGGCTGGGACGCGCAGATGGGGAGTCGTCATATTTCCCCCCAAGCGCGGGGCGCGTTGCGGGCCAGGGGTAGCCGGGTGGACCCCACCTGTATCCAGGAGGTCTGGGAGGGGCAGCAGCCTGGACAGGCCTCGTCGCATTGTGTCCACACGCCGCACGTCTGCAAGGGTGCATCCGCTGGATCCCCTGAGTCGGATTCATCGGCGGGCCGATCAACCGCGCGGTCTGAAGCGACGGCGCCTCGCACGGCGTCGGCAGCAGCGTCGGGGCCGAGGGGGGATGATCAAGCGCCACGGCGTGCCGATAAGCAACCCGATGCAGGAAGTCCGCCAGCAGTCTAGAGTGACCGCTGGGTCGCATCATTGCCCTGACGAAGGCGCAGGGGGAGTCCGAGGGGCGAATCAGTTGCCGGGCCAGAGCCACAGCCACGCACCACTTCCAGAGGTGTTCAGCAATGGTTTCGCCCTGTCCGCACAGGGGGCAGCAGCCGCAGGGGCTAGGGCCGGGGGAAGGGGCGGGGTGCTCTGGGATACGATGAGCGTCGAGCGCCGCCCACTCGGCGTCGTCGTGAGCCCATGGGCCGAGACAGGACTCGCACCAGGCTTGGCTTGGCGAGTCACGGCCCCCTGTGTGCCAGACCGCCTTCCCAGGGGATTGACACGGTGAGCAACGAGGAGGGGGGCGGTCGACGGCCACCCTCCATCGGGCTTTTCTGGGAAGGCCATTGGCTAGGAGCTTCAGGATGTGATAGGCGGCCGTGAAAGGGGGCGTATAACAGTAGGTCCCATTCAGGTCCCTCTCTGGGCGCCCACCTCCGCCTGGCATTAGCAGAGTGCGTCCACTGGCAAGAATTGTTGGCGTATTGGGACGCCCATATGCTGACGCAAATAGCCCTGTCAAGGAGGTCTGGCCTGGGGGAGCACTGCTGAGATGCTTGTGCAAGTACTATATGCGCAGCTCTGCAGCGGGTGGCGATGCTAGACCGCCGTCTTCGCGCTCGGTCACGATTGGGCTGAGCTCGAGCCCACAGAACGGCCTTTTGCCGAAGTCTGGCTGCCTTGATCTGGGAAGAGAGAGGGCCCCACACGTCCTGCCGCACATGAGCAAGGGCAGCGACGGCTCTGGCGGTCGTTAGCTGGCACTTTGGACAGCCTGGGACTTGATAGCAGGAACCAGTCCCAGTTAGGACGAAGGCTGGGATACATGCCCGCCAAGAAGTACCAAGGGCCACGCGGCGTTGGGTCAGCAGGTCGCCTGCCGCAGCAGGGTTCGGCAGATTGTCTTGCGATGGGTACTGAATAACCGAATAGATATAGGCGTTCCATGCGGCAGCGCGTCTCCCAAAGGACGGGTGTGCCTGTTGCAGGATGAACGTTCTTGCACGGTTTTTGCTGAGGGCTTTGCGCCAAAGACCTGTAGTGAGGTTGTTGAAGCAGTCGGAGTCCATCCGCTCGTGGCTGGGGGGTCCAGGACTGGAGGTTCTTGTGGAGATGGTGGTGCCCAGGTAGGGGGGCCATTGTGCCTTGACGCAAGAGCTCCCAAAAGAGGTGGCGTCCAACATTCCCTCCCACCAGGACGATGCTGCTCCCGGGACAAGGGCGGTTTTGAGGGAGCAGGAGCAGCAGCAAAGTTGCTGCCATTCCCACGCGTCCTGGATGGCAGATTCGCCGTGATCAGCCCGAATGAGGTCCTTGGTGAGGCGGGGCGGGAGACTGGAGACAACCGTGAGCCCGTCGGGCACCCGCATAGTGGATAAAGGGGGGGAGGCAAGGGTACGATGCAGCCCAGGCAGGGGGCTTGGGAGAGCCAGGCCTCTACAGGCATGCAATTCAACCAACAGCCCAGCTGCCCTGGAGGCCCATGGGAGCATGATGGATGCGCGTATGGTCTGCTCGGAGGAGTCAAGTAGGTAGGCTGGCAAGATCATCCACATAGGTGGGACAGCGGCCCGCTGAGGCAGCTGAGGTGGCTGCGATGATGGGGTCATAGGCCATGCACCAGAGAAGGGGAGAGGCGGTACCTCCCATACCTATGGAGCTGGCGAGGCTTCTCTGGGGCCCACGCAGGCGCCCCTCAGCGTCTGCAGTTCACGCCAGACCACGAGGTCAAGGAGGCCTTGCTGCAGCCATGGGGGAAGGACCCAGGCGGCTGAGCAGAGCTGCGAGCCATTGGAGCGAGAGCCTTTCAAATGCCGTGTTTTAGTCTGCAAAGAGAACGGCAGTCAAGGGGGGAGGGCCAACCTCGCGGGTGACCTGCGCTAGATGTGCCTCAACGACGGTGAGGTGCCTCCCGAGAAGGCAGCTCCACGTCCCGCCTGGACTCGGTGGCGCGGGCATTGGAGCCCGCCCCAGGTGGTTGGTGGCTGCGCGGATATTCGGCCCGCACTGTCCTCCTTTCTTGGCGGCTTGATCGGGGGACAACTGTGGCTCACAAAGGGGGCCAAGGAGGTCAGCAAGCGAGGCCCTGAAGAGACGGCGCATGCAGGTGGGAAGCTGCAGGGGGCGTAGGTCGTTGGAGCGTTCGGCGTTGGGGACGTTCAGGATCCAAACCACGGCCGAGGGGCCGAGAACCGTGGTGAGGAGGGCAAGGTTCCGGTCAGAGACGTACCAAGCACTGGCGACGAGGAGGGAAACGAATAGCAGCCCAGAGTGGTAGACCTCGTAGGGTTCCCCATCGACCCCTGGGGCAATGTTGGAGGGGGCAAGGATCAGTGCCGCCAGGCGACCCCAGGAGGGTTGCGGGCGATCTGGCAGAGATATCGCCCGACCACTGGCAAAGTAGTCATCCGCGCACACGCACACACACATACGCATACCCCCACACACACACACACACGGCAGGTACGCACAACATCACACGACATGACACAACACCACACATGACCACACAACACACCACCATCCTCCCCCAATCCCCCTCTTCGCATTCATCGCTATCATGCAAGAACCCTCCTTCTCCTCTCAACTTCCATCTTCCTACTCTCCCCTCTCCCACTCTCCCTCGTTCTGCCCCGCCGATTCCCGATCGCCGTCCCCCTTCTCTTTTCTCACCCTCACCCTCACCCCCTCAGCCTCCTCTGGAATAGACAGAAGATGCCTTAAGGGTAACAAGTGCGTTTCGCATCCTGGGTATAGCGAGTACCCCGTCTCGGGGACTGGTCCACACAGCACCCTAACTTGCAAGCTCGGGTGGCTGAGCTATCGCTTCCCCCGATGCAAAATTTCCTCATGCCCTCCACGTGTTGGATGTAAAAGCTGGCTTGATCTACGCAGGAGAACAAAACCATCTCTGACAACCTCCAACGGCAACAGATACACTCGGGCTGCGTCCCATCGTCCTTGTCCTTGAGCACCTGCGGGGAGACAAAAGCTTGACCTGTGTACATCCACAGCGAGGTGGTCATGTCACTGAGACCTCAACATACGTCGTGAAGAAATCCGCGCGCTTTTAGCAGCACGTCCGAAACATGAATGCGGGACTGGTGGAGGGAAGTCGCGAGAGCAAACTGGCAGGTCCAAGCGGGCAGTCAACACAAGGCGAGCGGGCGCCAATACAGGACATGTCGCCTGCCTAACAACAGATGTTCGATGTACACGGATGAAGCTTCTTAGGATAATGTTCATGCACACTCCTTGTGTATGCCAGGGTGACTACGCAGAATGAAGCCCAGGCTGCTAGCATAGCCAAATCATCGATAACGAGCATGGCGCAAAAGCACATGGCCAAGAAAGCACATGGCCAAGATCAGTGATAATTCGAGCAAATGAATTGAAAGCGGCGACTGGGAGTACAGTGTTGGAGCTCTGAGCACATCATTTGAAAGATTGGAGAGGTCGCGATGGACGAAGAGTCGCCGTTCCTCTTCCCCCTCCCCCTCCACCTCCTCACTTCCCCTATGTACTATTTCTCCTCCTCCTCCTCCTCCTCCTCCTCCTCCTCCTCCTCCTCCTCCACCTCCTCCTCCTCCTCGTCCTCCTCCTCGTCCTCCTCCTCCTCCTGCTCCTCCTCCTCCTCCTCCTCTTCCTCCCGCCTCCTCCCGCCAACTCCCTCACTCTCTCCCTCCTCCGACGTCATCCTTCTCCATGAAACCCTGGACCCGTCCTTTCAAAAGGAATCCAGTCGTGGCAACGAGGGCGTACCAGGAGGCCCCAAATCGATCAAGCACACGAAGCATCTATCCTCGTTCCTCCTGACGTCCCTCCTCCTCCTCATCCTCCTCCTCCTCATCATCCTCTCCCCTGCATGCGCCAGTGGCCACAGTTGACGCGCGGGGCAGGCCTTGGCCAGCCCGAAGTCGATCAGCTTTACTGACAACTGGACGCCCCGGACGCTGTCGTCCGGGTGCCCGAGGTTCTTCGAACTGTCGCGATGGCTGCCCCCCGAGCCCGAGGACTCGACGGTGTCCTGCGGCCACGACGCTGACATCCTCTCGCCGTGAAGACGAAAGTGACCAAAAGCTGTTACTCATGCTCAGCCTCTGGAGGCCCTCGCCGGACCCCGGGACCGTCATAAAAGGACTCTGGATATTGTTTCAGATTTAGAAAAACAGGCAGACAGACGAACAGACAGACAGACAGGCAGGCAGACAGACAGACGGACAAACGAACAGACAAGCAGACCAGCAGACAAGCAGACAAGCAGACAAACAGACAAACAACCAAACAAACAAACAGACAGACAGACAGACACACCCACACACACACACACATACGGACACATACGGACACACAGACACACGGACACACGGACACACAGACAAACAAATAAATCCGCCGGCCCCCTTGTGGTGCCACCAGGCTGTAAGCCGAAGGTTCGCAGTTTCCTGTACCAGTTGCAGCTTCCAGTTTACACTGTTACAGTTCTGCTTCTTGCTGCTTACTGTTACAGTTATGCTTCTTGCTGTTTCCTGGCTCTTGTTGATGGACCGCGCGAGGGGTGGAGGCCCAAAACGGGCGCATTTACCACGCCCTGAGCGTGTTGTCTGAATTGCTGGGGTGGGTGAAAATTTTAACCCCTCACGCAGATCGGCGGGGTCAGGGTCCAAAAACGAAAAGGATTTGCCACATTTCTGAAACTCGGTGGCACCCCTCACGCAGATCGGCGGGGTCAGGGTCCAAAAACACATGGGATTCGCCACATTTCTGAAATTTGCTGGCACCCCTCACGCAGATCGGCGGGGTCAGGGTCCAAAAACACATGGGATTTGCTACATTTCTAAAATTCGGCGGCACCCCTCACGCAGATCGGCGGGGTCAGGGTGCAAAAACAAAAGGGATTTGCCACATTTCTAAAATTTGCTGTCACCCCTCACGCAGATCGGCGGGGTCAGGGTCCAACAACACAAAGGATTTGCAACATTTCAAAAATTCGGCGGCACCACTCACGCAGATCGGCAGGGTCAGGGTCCAAGAACACAAGGGATTTGCCACATTTCTGAAATTCGGCGGCACCACTCACGCAGATCCGTAGGGTCAGGGTCCAAAAACACAACGGATTTGCCACATTTCTGAAATTCGGTGGCACCCGTGACGCAGATCCGCAGGGTCAGGGTCGAAAAACAAACAAGTCCCGACACTGCTTCACGGCGGCGTCCAAACCTGGTGATTTAGCTTTTGCATCTCCCATCATCCGAGACAGGGGGCTGGCGGCATGGGGCGAAGCCCTTACGGATAAACACACAAACTAACTAACAAGCAAACCAAACAGCCAAACAGCCAACGGCACGGCTTGTGAGCCTATGCAGGCAGACGATCGCAAAAGCGCCGCCGCGGCACCTCTCAGAATCCGCTGAATGCATCCAAAAAGCACGTAGGACGAAAGCCAAGGAATTCAATCAACACTTCCAGATCTCAGCCTCATCGCAACAAACATCGAACCCATGGTCGAGCAAGGAACTGAGAAGGCGATGCCTCACACCTGAAACATGTGGCGCCCATGGGCCATAGCCGAGGAGGACGACGAAGAAGAGGATGACTTCGAAGCGGATCCAGTCGTGGCGACTAGGAGCCCACTGGAAGCCCAGAAGACCAGAAAGATAGAATCAGAGGCAGCAGCATGGAATGGCGATTCCCCGCTGCAATGTCCCGGCGGAGAGCCGCGTCCTCGTCCTCCTCCTCCTCGCCCTCCTCCTCCTCCTCCTCCTCCTCCCCCTCGTCCTCCTCGTCGGCATCCCCCTCCTCCGTCGCGACCTCCTGGCCCTCTATATTCCTATCGAGCCATCGGGTCCCCTCCTGCATCGGCGCCTGCTCCTACAACCCTCTGGAACACGACCACCGCCGCATCCACCTCCCCATCGTCATCGTCGTCCTCCTCCTCCGCCTTCTCCTCCTCCTCCTCCTCCTCCTCCTCCTTCCCCTCCTCCTCCTCCTACTCCTCCTCCTGGCCATCCTGCCCATCCTCCTCTTCCCGCTCTCTCTCTCGTCTTTGTCTTCCTCTCTATCCTCCTCCCCCTCCTCCTACTCCTACTCCTCCTCCTCCTCCTTGTGATCCTCCCTCCATCCCTCCTTCCTCCCTCCTGCCCACCCTGCCTCCTCCCTCCTCCTCGCTCCCTCCTCCCCTCCCTGCTCCCCCCATCCCTCCCTCCCTCCTCCCTCCCTCCTCCATCTTCCCTCCCTCCTCCGTCCCACCCTCCTTCCTCCTCAGATCCTCTGGACTGCAAGTGAGCGGACACCGAAAAGAGAGTGTGCACACAAGGGCAAGGTGACCCATCATGTGTGCGTACCCGAGGTGACATGTGTCGCCTGGTTGCGGTTAACGGTTGCGCGCGCGTGCAGGTTAGAATGTGTCGCCCAGCTGCGGTTGCGGTTGCGGTTGCGCGGGCGGGTTGAATTTCGCCGCCCGGTTGCGGTTGCGTTTGCGCGGCTGGGTTGAAATGTGCCGACCGGTTGCGGTTGCGGTTGCGCGGCTGGGTTAAAATGTGTCGGCTGGTTGCGGTTGCGGTTGCGGTTGCGCGCGCGAGCGAGTTGAAATGTGTCGCCTGGTTGCGGTTGCGGTTGCGGTTGCGCGGGCGGGTTGAAATGTGTCGCCCGGTTGCGGTTGCGGTTGCGGTTGCGGTTGCGGTTGCGCGGCGGGTTGAAATGTGTCGCCCGGTTGCAGTTGCGGTTGCGGTTGCGCGCGCGGGTTGAAATGTGTCGCCCAGTTGCGGTTGCGGTTGCGCGGGCAGGTTGAAATGTGTCGCCCAGTTGCGGTTGCGGTTGCGGTTGCGCGGGCGGGTTGAAATGTGTCGCCCGGTTGTGGTTGCTGTTGCGAGCGCGGGCGGGTTAAAATATGTCGCCCAGTTGCGGTTGCGATTGCGGTTGCGCGGGGGGGGTGAAATGTGTCGCCTGGTTGCAGTTGCGGTTGCGGTTGCGCGGGCGAGCTGAAATGTGTCGCCTGGTTGCGCTTGCGGTTGCGCGCGAGGGCGGGTTGAAATGTGTCGCCCCGTTGCGGTTGCGGTTGCACGTGTGGGTGGGTTGAAATGTGTCGCCCGGTTGCGGTTGCGGTTGCGGTTGCGGGGGCGGGTTGAAATGTGTCGCTCAGTTGCGATTGCGGTTGCGCGCGCGGGCGGACTAAAATGTGTCGCCCAATTGCGGTTGCGGTTGCGGTTGCACGGGCGGGTTGAAATGTGTCGCCCGGTTGCGGTTGCGGTTGCGCGGGCAGGCTAGTTGAAATGTGTCGCCCGGTTGCGGTTGCGGTTGCGGTTGCGCGGGCGAGCTGAAATGTGTCGCCTGGTTGCGGTTGCGGTTGCGGTTGCGCGGGCGGGTTGAAATGTGTCGCCCGGTTGCGGTTGCGGTTGCGCGCGCGGGCGGGTTGAAATGTGTCGCTCAGTTGCGATTGCGGTTGCGCGCGCGGGCGAACTAAAATGTGTCGCCCCGTTGCGGTTGCGGTTGCGCGCGCGGGCGGGATGAAATGTGTCGCCCAGTTGCGGTTGCGCGTTCCCGCGCGGTTTAAAATGTGTTGTAAGAAGTGCTCTCCTGACGTTCAGTCAGTCAGTCAGTCAGTCAGTAACTCAATCAGTCGCACCGGCGGGCACGGAATTTCACCCAGCTCCGCCGAGAAAAACGCTAAAGCAACTGGATATTCGAATCTCGATCCACGTCCTCATCCCCCCTTCATACTCCTTCTCATCCATTGTCATCGCCATCACAATCATCATCATCATCATCATCATCATCATCATCATCATCAACAACATCAGCACCAGCATCAGCATCAGCATCAGCATCACCATCAGCATCAGCATCAGCTTTATCATCATCAGCATCATCATGACCATAATCGTAATCATAGCCATCCTCACCATCATAGCCTCATAGCAAAAGCCATCACCGACGTCATCC
>CAUYUJ010019498.1:134595-139595 GCA_963575745.1 Prorocentrum cordatum
GAGGCCGGGGGCGAGGAAGAGGAGGAGGAGGGCGAGGGAGAGGAGGAGGAGAGCGAGGGCGAGGAGGGCGAGGGCGAGGGCGAGGGCGAGGGCGAGGGCGAGGGCAGGGCCGCGCGATGGCGAGAAGGAGGAGGAGGAGGGCGAGGGCGAGAAGGGCAAGGGCGAGGCGGGCGACGGTGCGCCAGGGCCTGGCCGAAACCTCCCTGAAGCCCCTCCAGGTGGGCCGCTGCTCTGCCGGTGGTCCCTCGCAGACGCCCACGGGGTGAAGGCTCAAGCGGCCCCAGAGCGCCCCAAGACCAACCAAGAGAGAGCCTCAAGGCGGCTTCGGAGAGCCCACAGAGACGCCCCAGACGGTCCAAGAGAGCCTCAAGACGGTTCCAGATCGCCCCAAGACGGCCCACGATGGTTTGAAGATGGCCTGAGGGGCCCAAGGGACGTCCAAGAGGCCTCCCAGAGGACTCTCACAAGGGCCCTGAGAAGCCAAAACCATGAATGTTCCTTTAGCTTTTGCCAGAGGCCTCAAAGATCGCCCCAAGACAGCCCAAGAGGCCTTCAAGAGAGCCCCTAGGCGGCTCAAGAGGTGCCCAAGACGGCCCAAGAGGCTCCCCCAAAACGGTCCAAGACGGCCCCCAGAGGGCCTCTGGAGGACACAAAAAAAGTCCCAACAAGGAGAACTCCAACAGACATTTCGCGCTCTCCGCCCCACGGTGACACCGGGGACCGCCATCAGGCCCCAAGGGGCCCCCCAGACGCCCCTGGAGGCCCGCACAGGGCCCCCAAGAGGCCCAATGAGGCCCCAGGACGCCCCCAAAAGATACCGAGAGGCTCCAAGGCATCTCCAAAACCGCCTCAGGGAGGCTTCGGAAAAGCCTTCCAAGAGATCCTCACAGATATCCAAGAGGCCTCTGACTTACAACCTGGGCACGGTGGCGGGATGGGCCGAAGGCCTGGACACTCCAAAGAAGCCTTCGGGCAAACCCTGGCAAGGACAGCTGGCATGTGCAGGACAGCTGGCATGCGCGCTGCGCCACGACTCACGATGCTGCGCGCAACTTCCCCAAACTCCCAGGGAGCGGTCGGTGATGCGCCGCCGGCGTCATCGAGAATACCCATCTGGACACACACACACACACACACACGCACACACAAAGCACGCACACGACAAGGTCCATGATCCAATATAGAGCATCTTTGCGTTGCACGCACGTTCGCGCAGCAAGCATGCAGAGCACTGTTCTGTTGGGTCCACTGTAATAAGGCGTAGAATGAGCGCGTGACCTTTCCTGCGAAAGCGGAGCTCCTCATGCTAGAAATGTGTGACGAGCAGCACGACTGGAACAACGCAAGCTGGAAGTATCGAAGGCCATTCGCGCACAGCTTTGGAATTTCGGAAGTTGGTTTCCCGTGATACCTCAAACGTGAGGCAGCTGTGACAAGGGAAACCCCCGTGGCAGATCTCCGCCTGGAGATTCGTCGTCGACCAAAGCTGGCCAACCACTGGGTAATGTGCCCTCGAGACGGTTGCTACACACACTCACGCCGCGTCACTCGCCAAATCTCACTAGAAACGCAAGGCGATGGCCGATGCTACGCTCGACTCCTCTGCATGCGCATCCCCGCGGCCTTGATCATGATGTTCTCCGGTTTCAAATCCATGTGAACGACCGCACGGTGGTGGCAATACTGCAACGCACTGAGGATCTGCCGCATGATGATTCTAACCGTATTCTGATCGAGGGTGCCGCCTTCATGGTATGCGTCGCGGATATCCGCAGCCCCGCCACCGCGGGGCATCATCCTAAAAGGGGGTACCATCCAGCTGGTAAGGGAAGATCATGTAGAGGTGGGGGGTAACGGCAGCGCAACACAATTCGAGCCTGTTTTCTCTGTCACTCCTCTCTCTGCATAGTGTCTCCTGGTATGGCTGTGTACCAGCCCAGGCCACTAAGTACGTCTGTGCGGTTGCATGCATGCACATAGAATATATATATATATACATATATATATACATAAATAAACAAACACACATTTATATATACATTTATGTGTATAGATATACACAATCATTTCTGTGTATAGATGTATACATTGCACAATGCCGTGCCGAGAGTTCCTTGCATTTCTGTCAGTGCGCTCACATGTACATGCCGCTCGCAAACACGAGCTCATCGAGACAGCAGCCCTGAGGGGGACGAGGGCTCAAAGGGCATTGGATCCCCCCTACCCCTCTAGACAGCCTTCTTGCGTGGTCTGGGCGATACCCCGCTGGAGTGAAGCTCTGTAGCAGTTTAACTCGAACCAAATCCTGCGATATGATGGCGTCTCCGCCTTGTCTAGGGTCATATGGAGAGCATCTGGATCATGTTGGAGTGGTGGAGCCGTGCTCTGGTATCGCTTCGGCAAATTTGGGCCCGCCTAGGGGCCATCGCATGACATCTCGGCGTCACCCGTTGCATTTAGATTGGGCCACCTTGGGTTGCCCTGCGGTCGGATGGCTGCGGTCGGCTGGAAGCCACGTCGAGATCATGTTTGGATCACTGAGCCCTCCCAGGGTCGCCCTGAGGCCACAGTGGGCTCGCCGCGGGCATTCAAGGTCGAACGCCGCAAATGACATCGGCCAATGCAGGACGCTCTGGCGATTCGAAAGCCACCGATCGCTTAAGGTTCAACGATCCACGCGGCGCCGGAAGCCAACGCCGAGGTCGCCACGACACGAACCTGCCGCATCGTCGGATTGCTTGGCGCTGTGAGGCCGTCTTGAAAACGCGCTGGAGTCGCGGAGCAACCTTGGCATCGCGTCATTGAGGTCTTGCGCCGTTCCAGCGAACCTTAACCGTGCCACGGAATCGTCGGGCCCGACCGCCCGCGCCAGGAGGCAGAGTATACAACGCACACAGTGCGGACTCCAGGAGTGATCCGCGGGGCGGTTCCACGGAGCACAGGCTATATCGGTGTGGACGGCCAATGCCTGCCAGGCGCGTAAAAGAATATGATGTCAAACGGGGCCATCTTGGGGCGTCATGGGCTCTCTTCAAGCCATCTTGAAGCCCTGTTGGACCGTTTGGGGGCTCTCTTGGACTGCCTGGAAGCTCTGTTAGGTAGTTGTGGGGCGAGTTTCTGGCCTCCGGGCGGTCTCGGATGCCCGGACGACCGAAGAACAGAGCATGCCCAAAATGATACAGAACCGCTGAGGAATCCATGCTTTTTGCGTTCCGAAGGCCTCTTGAGGGTCTTCATCGGGTCGTCTTCGGGCGTCTGGCGGGTCTGGGGCCCCTGGGGGCCCCCGTTCGGCCGCCCTGCTGATCGATGTGGGCCCGTTGCCCAGGAGGCCTCGGGAGGGGCCCGACGAGCGCCCCACAGACGGCCACGAGGGGCCCAAGACGGCCCAAGAGGGACTCGAGATGGCCACTCGACGGCCCAACGGGCTCCCCAGATGGCCCGAGGGACCCGAAAACAACTCCCAAGATTGACTACCTACCAGACCACCCCAACCCAACCCGAAGACCCGAATTTCGGGTTGGGGGGTGTAAGGGTTCCACGTGTGTTTTTTCGATGTTTCCCGACCCCCCCACACTAGAAATCGAGGGTAAATCTGAGCCTTCGGGTTGGGTTGGGGTGGCTTGGTGGGTGGTGAAAGATGCCCCCGGGATGCGAAGGTGTGTAGGTTGTCTAGGTCTAGGCACCACTCTCGCAAACTGCCGGCTCCCGCGACTGCGCCTTCATACCACCAAGGATGCATCGCCAAGATTGAAGCGACGCTAAGTGAGCTCCCAAACGTTGCGCATGTGTATGCATACCTTCTCGGCTCCTCTGAATAACGTTATCGATGCTGCTCCCGCAGCCCGCGCGTCGATGCATCTCACTCGCGCGACCGATCATAACTCCCCCATCAAGATCTTCCAGTCGTGCTTTGAATATCCTCGCCCTCTCTCTTTCTGTCTCTCTGTCTCTCTTTCTCTCTCCCCCTTCTGTGTATTTACTTATGTGTATATACATGGATATGTGTATAAATATATGTATATTTATATATATACATCATCGTGCCGCGGGGCACTGAGTGGAGGGTTCACAACCCCCTTGGAGTCCTCTGTACTGAGGAAACGAATGGCCGATAAGGGGCTCGCAGCCCTGAGTGCCGGTCGCTCTCGAACGCCCATGGGCGCTCTCGGGGCGTGTCTGGATCCTGGCGCGGTTCTCGCTGGACTCCTCCAGAGGCAAGAGGGCTCCTGGACTGGCCAGGCGGCACCCAAGATGCCCCCAAGACAGTCCAAAAGAACCCCGAGTCGCCCACAGGTCGCTCCAAGACGCCCAAGGTGGCCTCCAGACGACCAAAGAGGGCCCAAAGGCGCCCCAGGAGGGCTCCCGAAGGCACCCCCAGAGGACCCCGAGAGGCCAAAATCGTTGGTTGTTTCAGAGTCCTCGCCTCTTCGGACTTCCGACGCTGCAAGACGGTCCAAGACGCCTCCAGGATGGCCCTGAGACGGTCCAACAGGCCCCCAAAAGGGCCCCCCGACACGACCCAAAATTGCCCAAAGAGGGCCCCAGGAGGGGGAACTCGAACTGACAGTTCGCGCTTTCCGTCACAAGATGACCCCCGAGACCGCCAGCAGGCCCCGAGCCCCAAGAAGCCCCAGGAGGCCCCCAAGAGGCCCCGAGACAAGCCAAAACCGCCTCCTCAGAGGCTTCCAGCGATCCCCACAGGTATCCAGCAGGCCCTCTGACCTACGACCTAGGCACGACAGCGGGATGGACCGGAGTCCACGAGTTAGGTGTATGTATATATATATATATATATATATATATATATATATGTGTGTGTATATATGTAGACATACAAATGTGTATATGTGTATGGCTACATACATACATATATACATACATGCATGCATACATACATACATACATGCATGCATGCATGCATGCATGCATGCATGCATACATGCATACATACATACATACATACATACATACATACCTACCTACCTACCTACATACATACA
>CAUYUJ010019498.1:142095-178702 GCA_963575745.1 Prorocentrum cordatum
AGGGGGCGAAGGGCACGACAGAGCGGCCCACTCGGCAGCAGAATCCGGCGCGGCCAGGCGGGGGCGCGCCCCGAAAGACGACGCCCAGCGACCTCGAGCGAAGGCGGCAGGGCGACGGCCAGAGGGACGAGACGTCGGCGCCCCGGCCGAAAGGATGGCGTGGCCCGCGGCACCCCGGGCGGGCAGCGGCGGGGCGGCGGGGAGGGAGGGCGCACCGACCACCAGGAGGACGGCGCCAGCGAGCGGCGCCTGCCGCGGAGGGGCGGGGCGAGGGCGGCAAGACCAGCCCGGCGCCCGCAACCTGGGCGGAACGGCGGGCAGGCAGCGGCCAGGCGCGAGCAGAGCCGCCGCGCCTGGACCTCTCGGCGCCGGCACGCGCCGGGCGCGGCGGTCGGGGGGGGGGGGGGCGGGCCCGCGGGCGGGGCGACGGGGGGGGGGGGCGCACCGAGCTGGCGCGCCGAAGTGGGGCGAGCGGCCCGACCGCGCGGGCGGCGGGCCCAGGAGGCGGCGCGCGAACGCGGGGAGCAGCAGCTCGACCCGGATCAAAGCTCATGCTGCAGGGAGGTGGGGGGGCCAGCCGGCGCCGGGACGCGGCTGGGAACGGGTCAGACCGTTTGGCTGAGTAGCGAATGGAGAACCCCAGGCACCGCTTCCTGGAGAGATCATTGCTGGGCCAGGCGGAGTCGGCGCGCCCCTTGCCCTCTCCGCGTGGCACGGGACCTCGCCCTTTCCCCTTGCCAAGCCCGGCGGCGCGGCCCCTCCTTCGCACCTCTTTTTCTCAGGCACGTTGCCAGCTAATCTGGATGTCGATCGCCCAGCAGAGGTTGCGGACGCCCATGTCGGCCTCGCTGAGTTGGCCAACGAAATCCTCGCAGACCAGTTCCCCCTGGACAGCTGGGTCGCGGGTGGACCCATGGCGCCCCGCCTGGCGGTCGCAGACAGCGTTCCAGCCGATGGCTCGCATGGGGCCGCATTCCCGCTTGAAGCGGTTGACGGCCTCGGGCCAGGACTCCATCGTTCTGTCGTTAAGTTTGAGACTGGGAACTGGAGGCCAATTCATTGCCTGTCGCGGCTCGTTGCACGGCGAGTCGTCAGGGTTGCCGCGGGGGCATAGCGACCCAATAGGTGGGCCGTTCGGTGGGAGCGGTCAGGCGAACGCGCGGGGCGGGCGCTTCCTCGGAAATCGCCGACCTCCGATTGCCTCGGCGCGGTGGGGGGGGGCAGTCGAGGCGTGCTCGGCAGCCCGCTGGGTCTTTCGGGCAGGTTCGCCGGGGGTCTCAGCTGGCGCGGGCCCGCCGCCCGACTGCTCTGCCTGCAGCGCCTGCCCCCCGTCCGGGCTGCTGCCCCAACGCTCCGCGTCTGACGGGGGGGGCCGCGGGGGCCGGGCGGCGGCGCCGCAATGCCTCCCCCCCCCGGGCGCGCTGGACTTGCAGGCGCGCGCGGGTCGGCGGGGGGGCCCCAGTCGGGGGCGTCGCTGCGCGGCGGAGCAGGGGGTGGCCCGGGAGGCGTCGGGAGACGCGCCCGCGGCGGCGCGCCCGGGGGGGGCGCTCCCAGGCGCGCCCTGGCGGTCAGTGAGCAGGGGGCCACCTCCGCTGGAGGTGCCTCCAACCGCGGCGGCGCCTGCCACCTGCGAGTCAGGCGGCCGGGGGCCGCGGGCCCGGGCGGGGCCGGGCGGGCGGGGGCCGCTTGGACCAGGGGGCGGCACCGTCACGGTTGATGGCGCGCCGGTGCGCGGTCTGGCTCCCATTGGAGCCGAGGCGCCGTCGCGGGCGCCTACGTTGTCGGCGTCCGCCGTGGCCGGGGAGGCGCCAATCTTGTCGATGGACCGCTGTCGCCTCCGCACCGTCCGCGGGTCGCACCCGACTAGCTGGGGGCCCTGCAGGTCGCGGGTGCTCACCGACTCCGGGTAGCCAAGCAGCAGCTCCTGGCTGCACCGACTAGGGTCACGCCCCTTCTGCTTTGCCTGCTCGTCGCGCATCTGCCTGCACTCGCCCCATAAGGCGGCCATGCCGTGGTCACCTGAGGGCACGGGGTGGCAACGCTGGCTGCGCAGGTAGCTGATGAGACAGCGCGGCGGGGAGGAAATCCTTGCATTGGGGTTTGGGCCACGCTCTGGGATCGCGCGGGATCACCTGGCGCGCGAGGGCGTCGCCACGTCGTCGCGCGGCACGGGTTCTCCAGGCGCCTTCGATCCGAGGGCGCAGAGCCCCAGCGTACGCCACCATAACATGGGCGATGGAATTGTCCGCCTTGCCCGGCAGGGGCTGGGGGGACATGGCCCTGGGCCCCCAGGTTGCGGATAGCCCTTACTCTCGGCGCTGTGCAGGCGGAGGGATCGTGCGCGGCTGAACTGCGAGTAGGCTGCCCGAGGGGCAGGGGAGCTGCTCGCCCAGGTGGCCAGATCGCAATCCCGTTCCCCCCCTGCGACGGGGGGCTGGCGGCCGGCGTGGGCCTGGCGCGGGGGCGCACTGTCGGGCCTGTTGGGCCGGCCGAGCGGCAGCAGCGGCCGCCTCGGGCCGCGGTGGGGCGGGGGCGTCGGGGAAGGGCTGGCGCGGGAGCGGATGTCGCTGCCGCTGCTCCGACCCATTGGTGGACTGCCGCGGCCCCTCGACGCGCTGCTGCTCGGAGTGCGGCGGAGCGACCTGCAGTCGGGATTCCGGCCGACCCGGCGTCGGCTCGTGCTCTCAGAGGCCGCCCGCTTTGCGTCCCTGGCCCGCCGGCGGCGGACCGGGCCGACGGTTCGCGGGCGCCTGCCCCTGGTCTCGCCCCTGGCGGTGGCCTAGGCGGGCGGGAGCCGCGGCGCTGCGTGGCCGGGCCGCCCGAGGCCGCGGTGCCTGGTGCCCCGGCAGCGGCACCGTCGGAGATCAGGCGGCGGGCCGGGTCGACCGGCGTGCGGGGTTCTCCTGGGGGCCCTTCTCGTCGGCAGGTGGGCAGCGGTTGGCAGGGCGCAGAGGGGACAGCGGCTGCGGGAGAGGCGCGGGGGGCGCTCGCTCCCGGCCAGGAGCGGCACAGGGGAACACCTGGATCCCATCATGGGCGGGGATGGCCTGGACGCGGCTGGGGCGGGCGTCCCAGAGGTCCACGAGGCACCTCGCGCAGTACAACGTGGCGTTCCACTGCGTGTTTGCGGAAAGGTATTCGCGGTCGCGGAAGAGCGGGAGGCATTGACCGTCCGCATCTGGGGCCTGGCTTCCAGGGCGGAAGATGACGGTACCTGGCGGGGTCTCTCCACATGGCCACTCGTGGAGGGGGCCGCCGCTGGGGCAACGGTCGCACCTGCAGCGCCAGTACCCGCTCCTGGTGTCCCGCCCAAACCTGTCGTCGCTGGTACGCTGAGTGGGGACGGTGGCGTTGGTGAGAGTGGGGTCCTGGTGGCGGCGCTGCGGGAGGAGCCGCAGCCGGAGCGGTGTGCCTGCGTCGGGCAGGGCCACGACGGGGCTCGCCGGAAGGGGGCCCAGCATGCGGCTGCCTCGGTGGGGTGCCGTAGCGGCAATGTCGGTTAGGTGGGTGGTAATCCTGCCGTCTTCCCGTACCGAGAGGCCTAGGGCGTCGAGGTTTAGCCTCCAGCAGGCAGCGCAGTGCCACCGACGGTCCTTGCCCCTTCCTGTAGCACTCCAGCCGCCTGGCCGCCACCAGCTTTTCTCGTCTCGGAGTCAAACCATGTGCCCCCGTTGTGCTTGCAAGGGTCAAAGGGGCCCGCCCGCAGGCGTCGCAGAAGACGTTGGGGGTCTGGTCGGTCGTGTGAAAGCGGTTGTCGCCCACCTGCAGCGCTGGCGGGAGAAGACTAACACCAGGGAGTGCGCCCGTTGGGGCGGGAGGTGTAGATCCCTCTCGGAGCCAAAGAGCCCTCCTCCTAGGTATAGTGGGGTTTCGGAAGCGCGGCCCTTTTTGGTAAAAGCCCGAGCGGTGAGCCGAGCAAGGCCTCGGACAGGGTGCAGATGGCGCATCCGTGTGAGCTGGTGACGTGAGGTGGCCGCATGCCGCCAGGGTGTGCTTGAGGGGGAACTCGCCCGCAACAGTTTCCTTCCACGTTGCTATCTGTTGCTGCGGCTCGAGGTCGGGGTGCTGGTGCGCCACAGTGATGCACACACACCCACACCCACACCCACACCCACACCCACACCCACACCCACACCCACACACACACACACACACACACACACACACACACACACACACACACACACACACACACACACACACACACACACACACACACACACACACACACACACACACACACACACACACACACACACACACACACGCGCGCGCGCGCGCGCGCCGCGCGCGCGCGGCGCGCACTCACGCACGCACGCACGCACGCACGCACGCACGCACACACGCGCGCGCGCACGCACACATTACATACACATGTCCTCAAGCGGCGAGGTGGCAACCCTGTCGCGAGTACGAAGGCGGGGGAAGCCTGCCTTGAATTCCACCTGGCGTTGTGGGTGGGTGGACTGGCAGGGCCTATCGAATACAGAAAGAGAACGCGGGAGCGTGAGGACGTGCACGTGGATGGAAAACGCAGGAACAAACACACACACACACACACACACACACACACACGCGAACACACACACACACACACACACACACACACACACACACACACACACACACACACACACACGCGCGCACGCACGCCCGCCCGCACCGCACCCGCACCCGCACCCGCACACACACACACACACACTCATTCACTCATTCACTCATTCACTCATTCACTCATTCACTCATTCACTCATTCACTCATTCACTCATTCACTCATTCACTCACTCACCATGCCACGCCACCTGGTAAGGAGGATTGTGCCCACAGGAAGTGTCAACACTGCGTCCCTACATCCCTGACGAGATGGGCTGCTGCGAAGCAGTGCGAATAATCAAACAATTCTTTGCCGCTCACATACTCCATGACCAGAAACACCTGGTCGTCGCCATCGTACGTCTCGAATAATCTGCAAATATGCGGATGATCTAGACTCGTCAGAATTTTGGCCTCTTCCATCCATGCCGTCTCCGATGACAAGTTAGATTTGCTCATCACCTTCACCGCACGAAGGGTGTTGGACTGCTTCAGTCGTACTTTTTGCACGCAGCCGAAGCCACCCTCACCGAGAGGGTTGCCCTCGAGCTCGTAAACCTTGAAAAACAACGAGGTGCCGGATCTCCTGGCCGGCAAGCTGAAAGTAGGAACTTGACACGACAGTACGCCACGTTGCCTACGATATCATGTCCGACCTGCTTGTTCTACCCGCGTCTCTTCTCCCCAAGACCATACCTTACTTGAAATGTTCTGACGATGCTCAAGCATTTCTGACGCTCAAAATTCTGCTTGAGTTGCTCAAGAACGCGTTGGTGTGCGTATGCTCCTGGAGTGGTCCCGATGGATGGCGCGTGCCCGAAACAGCCCGAACTCCTGGACGCAACGGCCTGAGCTAGCAACATGCGACATTAGCTAACGCACATAATCCCCTGCATGATTTTACCGAGACGTCCGTAAGCTGCCTTGTCTGACTCGGCGTAGCGGGCTCACAGCACTGGTGTCAGACATCGCACCCCACACATTTACCCGCGAGTGCTACCTGCATGCAACCACTCGAGTCGAGCCGCAGCGATGTCAGGGGGGGACCAGCGTGGCCGGAGACGCACTCGAAGCAAAGGGAGCGCAACCAAGAAGAGAGGCCAGAATGGCTTCAAAGCTCGGGGCAGCTCCGCGGCACCATGCTCCGCCGGTTCAGTGTGGCCTGGTCACGCGGAGGCGAAAGAGTTGTCAAACCATATGCCTCTCGATCTCCCCGCTTCTGCTAGCGCTCACACTCTGACTCCCTGTGCTCGAGCTTCCTCTCACGTGCCCGGGCAGCCCAGAGGGCGGCCACCGATGCCGAGGTCGACGGACTAACCAAACAATCGGCTCGCGTGAAAACGGCTCCACAGCGCCCTGTTCTGCACGTGCCTTTGTTCGGGGGCGCGCAAACATGGATTACCGATCCATGGACACCTCCCCAAAGTGCGGCCAGTGCCGTCTCGCTCGGCGGCGGAAATTCGCACCTCCTATGGGAGCGGGACCCGTCGCTAATCCACGCCCCCTTGATCCATGTTTGCGATCGCCTGACTTTGTCTCTGGGCACAGCTGCCTCGATCCTCGGAAGGGCGCGCCGCTGTCTTCTCTTGAAGCTGTCCGCGCTGCAGAGCGACTCCCCCCTTCCCGCCGGGGAACGTCAAGAAAATCGCCAGCCCAGTGGGCCAACAACTAACTAGATCCCCCAAGCAGGCAACTCAGGGAATGCGGACGACGTGTTGCCCAAGGGTCTGGTCCGCGCGCGCGCGCGAGGGCGCCCACCTTCGGGAGCGGCAAAGAGGGGGGTGTCCAAGAGGGGGGGGTGCAAATCATGACCGGCGGCATGTGCGCGGCCCAGCGGGGGGGCCAGGGACGTAACGAAATAAGAAGAGGCGCCATGAAATCTGAGGAAATACCATGCCCCCCGCCATGATATCCACCCCCCCCTAGTCATCACCCCCCTCTTTTCCGCCCCCGACACCTGAGGGATCCGTGGACCTGACCGGGGCCGAAGTCGCCCCCGGAGCGCCCGAGGAGGGGGGAGAAAAGCAAAAGCGCGGGGCGAAGCGTGCCATGCCTCATGCCGACCCGGATGTAACCCCTGGATGAGTCCATTGGTGGTCTCCAAACCAGGTGGTGAGACACCCGGTGGTGACCCCGATTCCCCCAAAAAAATAGCCTGGCGAAGGACCCAACCATATGCAGTTGAGAGTACCGCAATTGTGAATATCTTTTTCGGTGGCGCTCCCTATGGGGCCACGAGCCGTATGAGGGGTGTGCCGAAATGCGTGGCAGTGTACACAACACGAACGAAGACGATAGGTCCGAATATGAAAGCTTGAGCGCGTGCGAGTCGGATCGCGAGCGAGTCTGATTATGAATGAATCTGCGCGCGATTGATTCTATTCGCATGAATGCGTGCATGGATACGCCCAGTGTAAATGTATGTATACGACTGTGAACAGTTTGGGTCTGCGTGACTCTCGGTACTCGTGACTCTGAGCGTCGCCTCTGCAGGGGGCTTCCCTGGGAACCCCGACGGCAGCGCCCGCGCGCCGCGACGCCCATGTCGGCACGCCACACACCTGGTGTGCGGGACGCATGCGGACGGCAGCACTGGGGCCTTCGGTGGAGCTCCCTGTGGGGCCACGAAACGTGTGAGGGGTGTGCCGAAATGGGTGTGCGGGACGCATGCGGACGGCAGCCATGGGGCCTTCGGTGGAGCTCCCTATGGGGCCACGAAACGTGTGAGGGGTGTGCCGAAATGGGTGTGCGGGACGCATGCGGACGGCAGCACTGGGGCCTTCGGTGGAGCTCCCTGTGGGGCCACGAAACGTGTGAGGGGTGTGCCGAAATGGGTGTGCGGGACGCATGCGGACGGCAGCCATGGGGCCTTCGGTGGAGCTCCCTGTGGGGCCACGAAACGTGTGAGGGGTGTGCCGAAATGGGTGTGCGGGACGCATGCGGACGGCAGCACTGGGGCCTTCGGTGGAGCTCCCTGTGGGGCCACGAAACGTGTGAGGGGTGTGCCGAAATGGGTGTGCGGGACGCATGCGGACGGCAGCCATGGGGGTGGAGCTCTGGGGCCACGAAACGTGTGAGGCCGACGCATGTGGGGCCTTCGGTGGAGCTCCCTGTGGGGCCACGAAACGTGTGAGGGGTGTGCCGAAATGGGTGTGCGGGACGCATGCGGACGGCAGCACTGGGGCCTTCGGTGGAGCTCCCTATGGGGCCACGAAACGTGTGAGGGGTGTGCCGAAATGGGTGTGCGGGACGCATGCGGACGGCAGCCATGGGGCCTTCGGTGGAGCTCCCTATGGGGCCACGAAACGTGTGAGGGGTGTGCCGAAATGGGTGTGCGGGACGCATGCGGACGGCAGCACTGGGGCCTTCGGTGGAGCTCCCTGTGGGGCCACGAAACGTGTGAGGGGTGTGCCGAAATGGGTGTGCGGGACGCATGCGGACGGCAGCACTGGGGCCTTCGGTGGAGCTCCCTGTGGGGCCACGAAACGTGTGAGGGGTGTGCCGAAATGGGTGTGCGGGACGCATGCGGACGGCAGCCATGGGGCCTTCGGTGGAGCTCCCTATGGGGCCACGAAACGTGTGAGGGGTGTGCCGAAATGGGTGTGCGGGACGCATGCGGACGGCAGCACTGGGGCCTTCGGTGGAGCTCCCTGTGGGGCCACGAAACGTGTGAGGGGTGTGCCGAAATGGGTGTGCGGGACGCATGCGGACGGCAGCCATGGGGCCTTCGGTGGAGCTCCCTGTGGGGCCACGAAACGTGTGAGGGGTGTGCCGAAATGGGTGTGCGGGACGCATGCGGACGGCAGCATGGGGCCTTCGGTGGAGCTCCCTATGGGGCCACGAAACGTGTGAGGGGTGTGCCGAAATGGGTGTGCGGGACGCATGCGGACGGCAGCCATGGGGCCTTCGGTGGAGCTCCCTATGGGGCCACGAAACGTGTGAGGGGTGTGCCGAAATGGGTGTGCGGGACGCATGCGGACGGCAGCACTGGGGCCTTCGGTGGAGCTCCCTATGGGGCCACGAAACGTGTGAGGGGTGTGCCGAAATGGGTGTGCGGGACGCATGCGGACAGCCATGGGGCCTTCGGTGGAGCTCCCTATGGGGCCACGAAACGTGTGAGGGGTGTGACGGCGGTGAGCGATGATGAGATGCGGACGCAGCCATGAATGGGGCCTGTGAGGGGTGAAATGGGTGTGCGGGACGCATGATGATGATGATGATGATGACGATGATGACGATGATGATGATGATGATGATGATGATGATGATGATGATGATGATGATGATGATGATGATGATGATGATGATGGATGATGATGATGATGATGATGATGGGAGGAGTGAGGAGGGGGAGGAGGAGGAGAGGAGGAGGAGACGCGGGCCACCGTCTCTTCAAAACGAGGACCCAACACCACAGGATGGTTGGGAATAATTCTGGGTCACCACCAGGTTTGGGGACACGCGGTCGCCACGAGGTTTTGCGTTTCCTGGGCCAGCCAGCGCTCGAAAAACATTTACCCAAATCGCCCAAAACTCACCACCGGGTGCTCTCACTACCACGTTTGGGGACCACCAAGTCCAAGATGGCGCCAAGATGGCCCCGGAATGGCGCAACACTGCCCTTCGTTGTCTCTCAAGGCGGCCGAGGCGTTGCTCCCCCTCCTGGCCGTCGCGACGGGGGGCTTCTTTCTCCCCCAGCTCTGCTGGCCAGAATCAGTGCTGGGCCACCTCCGCCCCCCAGCCGGCTCCGATGCCGAAGTGGCCTCGAAGAGGCCCAGAAAAGTGGCCCGAAGCGTCGCAGCTGTTGCGCAGGGCCACATGAAGTGCCACGCTGCGGTGCTCCTGTGCAGCTACCCCACGCTACCCCACGCTACCCCAGCCGGGTCTGGGATCCACGCTGCCCCTCGGCCACCCGGACATCCTCCCGTTGTGAAGGAAATTGCGACGGCAGGTTTTTGCCAATTTTCTGCGTCTGGCAGCCTTTAGCGGGTCCCAGACAATCAAAAAACGACTCGGGATAAAAGCAGGTCCTGGGAAAAGGGTCTTGACCTCTGGAAAACTACATTGTGCCAAAAACAAAAAATGGCGAAGGACCCAACCATGTGCAGCTGTGAGCACCGCAGTCGTGAGTATCATCTTCGGTGGAGCTCCCTATGGGGCTACGAAACGTGTGAGGGGTGTGCTGAAAAGGGTGTGGCGGACGCATGTGGACGATGCCACTGGGGCCCTGGGTCGAGCTCCCTATGGAATCACGAAAAGTGCGAGGGGTGTGCCGACATGGGTTTGGCGGCCGCATGTGGACGGTGCCACTGGGGCCTTGGGGGGAACTCACTATGGGGGCACAAAACGTGCGAGGGGTGTGCCGAAATTGGTGGCGGACGCATGTGGACGGTGCCACTGGGGTCTTCAGTGGAGCTCCCTATGGAGCCACGAGACGTGTGAGGGGTGTGCCGACATGGGTGTGGTGGAAGCATGTGGACGGTGTCACTGGGGCCTTTGGTGGAGCTCCCATATGAGCCACGAAACGTGCGAGGGGTGTGCCGAAATGGGTGTGGCGGACGCATGTGGACGGTGCCACTGGGGCCTTCAGTGGAGCTCCCGATGGGGCCACGAAACGTGTGAGGGGCGTGCCGACATAGGAAGCGGACGCATGTGGACGGTGCCACTGGGGCCTTGGGTGGAGCTCCCTATGGAGCCACGAGACGCGCGAGGGGTGTGCCGACATGGGTGTGGCGGACGCATGTGGACGGTGCCACTGGGACCTTGGGTGGAGCTCCCATATGGGGCCACGAAACGTGTGAGGGGTGTGCCGAAATGGGTGTGCAGACACATGTGGACGGTGCCACTGGGGCCTTCGGTCGAGCTCCCAATGGGGCCACGAAACGTGTGAGGGGTGTGCCGAGTTGGGTCGGATCGCCTGTGCGGGCATGTGCCCGGGCCCCTTAAGGGCGAGGCGGGTGAGGCCATGGCCTCGCATGAGAGGCGGCGCGCGTCGGAGGCTTGCTCAGGATAATGCGTACCTCACATGTTGATGTTCCAAGTGTTCCCACTCCTCTGTTGTAATCCGATGTAGTGACGTAAATTCGTTGAAGTCGTAGTGTCTGTGGCATGAACCTGTCGAAGAATCCCGTGGATGTCATCGTCCTTTCTGTAACCGCGAAGCCCAAGCCAAACACGAACGAGTTGGACGTCGCGGAATTCCAATCCAGTTACATCCTTCAGATACCACTCAGGGCGCAGGTACACGCGCAGCCGAAGGCACATAAGCTGGAGGTGGATTGGCGATGGAAACGAAAGTCGGAGGTTAGAAATTCGAGGTCGGGATGTTGGGTGTGGCGGACGCATGTGGACGGTGCCACTGGGGCCTTGGATGGAGCTCCCATATGGGGCCACGAAACGTGCGAGGGTGTGCCGAAATCGGTGTGGCGAACGCATGTGGACAGTGCCACTGGGGCCTTCGGTCGAGCTCCCAATGGGGCCACGAAACGTGTGAGGGGTGTGCCGATATGTGTGTGGCGGACACATGTGGACGGTGCCACTGGGGCCTTCGGTGGAGCTCCCTATGGGGCCACGAAACGTGCGAGGGGTGTGCCGATATGGGTGTGGTGGACGCATGAGGACGGTGCCACTGGGGCCTTCAGTGGAGCTCCCCTATGGGGCCACGAGACGTGTGAGGGGTGTGCCGAAATGGGTATGGCGGACGCATGTGGACGGTGGCACTGGGGCCTTCGGTGAAGCTCCCTATGGCGCCACGAAACGTGCGAAGGTGCGGACACGCGTGTGGCGGGCGCATGTGGACGGTGCCACTGGGGCTTTGTGTGGAGCTCCCAATGGGGCCACGAGGCGTGTGAGGGTTGTGCCGAAATCGGTGTGGCGGACGCATGTGGACGGTGGCACCGGGGCCTTCGGTGGAGCTCTTATTGGGCCCCGAAACGTGTGGTGGTGAGGAGGAGGAGGAGAAGGAGGAGGAGGAGGAGGAGGACGAGGAGGGGGAGAAGGAAGGAAGGAAGGAAGGAAGGAAGGAAGGAAGGAACGCGCGGACCGTCTCTCCAAAACGATGACCCAACACCACAGGATGGTTGTGAGGTAGGAGAAAGAGACGTCGGAGTATGGGTACGGAAGACAGGGGGACAAAGACCCAGACCCAGGCCTCCCGAATGAGGTCCGAGTAAATAGAGTCAAAATATCGCGCCGCATCGCCGATGCATCGGCGACGCGGCTCGATGTAGAGCCCGAGTTTCTCCAGGCCAACGTTGCCGATGCATCGCCGACGCATGGCCGATGCATCGCCACTGTATCGGCACGTGGTGCCAAAAACACCACGCCGGATGTCTGGGCACGCAGGCAGCGCGGGCGGGCCGCGCCGGTCACTCCTGCCCCAAGGTGCTCGCGCAGGGGGTGCCCTCCCTCTGTCTCCCGGCTCTGCGGCCGCCCTCCACGCCCTCCTCCTCTCCTGCCGCCGGAGAGTGAGCTCGCCCGCTCCAGGCCACCCTGGAGCGCGCGCGTGCGGATCGCCTCTCTGCCGCGCTGCGACGTGGAGAAGTCTGGGCAGGCAGCCGGCAGCTCCTCGGAGGTCCGCGGTCGTGAGCGGGCGCTTCGCGCGAGCGCACTCCTCGCCCCGCAAGCGCATCCCTGCCCCTTTCCCTCCATGCCCGACCAGCAGCAGAGTTGTGTCGCGACGGCCTGCGCGCTGGCTCTCTGCTGCAACTCGTGGGAGCCTGCCACACCTTCTTGTGAGCGCTTGAAAATCGATGCTGATCGACGGCAGTCGACGCTAATCGACGCTAAGTCGACGCCAATCGACGCTACTCGTCGCTGAATCGGCGCTATCTCATAGATTTTCGGACGCTAAACGACGCTAGTGCACTCCCAGACTGGAATGCGAGGGTACACAAGGCTCCCATGATTTGCCACCGAAGGTTTCTAACACCCCGTGGACCGTTGGACCTTGAGCGATCGCGGCTTCCCGATAGCGCGGAACATTCGGTGTCAGCTGATTCCCAGCCGCCGTCGGCGTTCAACCTGGATCGCCCGCGCCGGACTTGTCGCCGCGTCTACACGACGCGAGCACGCCGTACTTCCCGTCCTCGGCTACACGCAAGACTGACCCCAGGCAAGAGTGACCTGTGCTGCGCGGCTTCAAGGGTCCAGGGGACGCTGGGGCTAAGCCCGAGCGCGCAAGCCGCTGCAATCGCATCGCAGTCAGCCATCTTCGGACACGACCGTGCCCTCACCCAAGGTCACCCTGGCGAAAGTCACTCTTGGCTGCGCACACAAGGGGGGGTTAGGGGAAGGGGGGAAGGCTTCTCAGAAGGAGGCTGCTTCTTTGAAGGCTTCAGCCCTACATCTACAAACAAGGCCCGCCCCTTCGGAGAAGCGGGGGTGCCTCCAAGAAGCCTTCCCCCCTCCCTCGGCCCCCCATCTGCGCGTGGCTGAAGTGTGCCTTCACCCGAGGTCACCCTGGCGAAGGGTCACCCACACGTGCAGCAGACCATCCCCGTCACGCGTCGCCGCGCGCCCCCCCCCTTGGGCCTTGTTGTTTATGGGGCTGAGCCCGTCGTCCTCGTCCTCCCCATCATGGGGGTCCGGACCTCTGTCGCCACTGCACCGTGGCGGCGGAGGACCGCCCTCCAAGCGGCCCGAGGGCAGCAGGAAGATGAGCCCCTTGCGGTCGTCGTTCCTGCGGGGCGGCACGCAAAGGCGTTCCCAGAGATCCGACGCATGGGAGCTGCCGCTTTTTCGCCGTTTTCGCCTTCCAGGGACCCTTTCCGGGCCTCGGGACCGTCAAAAAACGACCCAGGCCGAAAAACCATGCGCAATATATATATATATATATATATATATATATATATACAAGACTGCATTGGCGCTGCGCGCCATGCACCTTGGTCCTTTGAGTTCTGCACGCAAGCGGAATGCGTGCGTGCGTACATGCGCGCATGCATGTATACACGCGCACGTTCATGCACGTTCCGTATAAATGTCTAGGTGTATACAATATACTTACATTGTTGTTTATGTGTATACAGCGTACATATGTACATATAAATTTATGTGTGTAAGGGTTTGAGCATGCAAATGCAACTCGTACGGGGCATCCTCGGGCATCTTCGCTGCATGCCACGAGACCCTCAACGACTAGGTCACAATGTGAAATGTCATGGGAGCAAAATCAATGAATGTTGACATTCGGAAACATCGTGGGGGTGTTTTCGGGGCCCTCATGGGCCGTTTTGGCACCTTCATGGGCCGTCCTGGGGCCTTCTTGGGCGGTCTTGGGGAGCTTGGGCCCGCTGGAGCCCCCTTTGGACCCATCTTGGGCACTTCCGGGAACCTCCCATGGCCCTTTTGGGTCTGTGCTGGGAGCCCTTGGGGGGCCTCTTGGTTCCATTATGGGCTGTCTTGGGGCTTTCGTGGGCGATCGTGGGGCCCGGCTCGGCCGTCTTAAAGCTTTCTAGGGGGCCTTTTGGGGCGTCTGGGGGCGATCTCGGGGGCTGTGGAACCGTCTTGAAAGCTGATGAAATCCGAAAGGCGAATATGCTAAAATTGTAGGTTTTACGAAGAGAATGGGACGATTTTTGCAGTTTGAAGGCCCCTTGGAAAGCTTTTTGGGGTGCCTTGGGGGTCTCTATGTTAACATTCGGAAACATCGTGGGGGTGTTTTCGGGGCCCTCGTGGGCCGTTTTGGCGCCTTCATGGGCCGTCGTGGGGCCTTCTTGGGCGGTCTTGGGGAGCTTGGGCCCGCTGGAGCCCCCTTGGGACCCATCTTGAGCACTTCCAGGGACCTCCCATGGCCCTTTTGGGTCTGTGCTGGGAGCCCTTGGGGGGCCTCTTGGTTCCATTATGGGCTGTCTTGGGGCTCTCGTGGGCGATCGTGTGGCCCGGCTCGGCCGTCTTGAAACTTTCTTGGGGGCCTTTTGGGGCGTCTTGAGGCGATCTCGGGGGCTTTGAAACCGTCGTGAAAGCTGATGAAATTCGAAAGGCGAATATGCTAAAATTGTAAGTTTTACGAAGGGAATGGGGCGATGTTTCTGGTTTGAAGGCCCCTTGGAAAGCTTTTCGGAGTGCCTTGGGGGTCTTTATGTTGGCATTCGGAAACATCGTGGGGGTGTTTTCGGGGCCCTCGTGGGCTGTCTTGGGGCTCTCGTGGGCGATCGTGGGGCCCGGCTCGGCCGTCTTGAAGCTTTCTTGGGGGCCTTTTGGGGCGTCTGGAGGCGATCTCGGGAGCTGTGGAACCGTCTTGAAAGCTGATGAAATCCGAAAGGCGAATATGCTAAAATTGTAAGTTTTACGAAGGGAATGGGACGATTCTTGTAGTTTGAAGGCCCCTTGGAAAGCTTTTTGGGGTGCCCCTTGGGGGTCCTTTGGGCCGTCCTGACGCAATTGGAGTCCCTCTTGGAGCGCTCTTGTGCTGTCTGGGGCCTCCCTTGAGCCTTTCTGATGACCACTCGGATCGCTCTGGGTCTGCTGGCAAGGCGTTTGTGGAGACCCGGAAAGCCAGGTGACCTTTTCCAAGGACGTCCAAGGGAGCCCGAGAAGCCCAGATCGCGGGGGTCCAGTTTTGGGGGGGGGGATGGTTTCCCCCCCCCGGGCTTGCAAAAATATAGGAAGAGGAATATATATATATATATATATATATATATAATATAATATATATACACATATATATATATATATATATATATATATATATATATGTTGTGTACTCTACGAGGCGGCAACTGGGCGGCAGCGGCAGCAACACAGCCGCCAGACCAGCAGACAGGCCCAGACGACGGGCGGCGACGAGGCGGACACGGGGCGGCGACGGACGACAACATAGCCGCCAGACCGGCAGACAACCCCAGACGACGGGCGGCGACGAGGCGGCGACGGGGCGGCGACGGAAACAGCATAGCCGCCAGATCGCCACACCAGCCCAGTTCCTCAGAGAAGAAAGCAGAAACCGAAGTGCAAGCACATTGTGTGGGGAACGTGTACATATATCCGTACAAACTAGAACCATCGCACGCGCTTCGAGCGCGCTTTAGTTCTAGCTAGGCTTGATGGGCTAAATCATGGAATATCATGTTTGTCGCTTCTTGTATCCAGGAACTCTCTTCGAGGCCCTGCACAAGCCTCGCAACCGTATGAAAGGGGAACTGCAGAAACGCGGAAATCATTCATTTCCGTTCGGCATTCAACGATTTCAGGCCCTCAAAGGCTTCTTAGTTTGAATTTTCTGGGACCTGAGGGAGGCGTTCAGTGTAGTCTTTTGTGCAAGAGTAGACAGGGGACGAACTTGAAAAAAACGAAATGTGGGATTTCCCTATGTTTGTTCAAGTTACCGTGCCTTGGCTGAGGGTTAGAAGCTTTCTGAATACAGGCCACGGTCCGTTGGGAGACCTCTCGGGATCTTCGTGCAAAAATAAGCAGGTGGTCAGTTTGGAATAGAAGAAATGTATGTTCAACTCATGCGATCATGGGATCTCGATTTCTACGGTGGTTTCAGGGGCAGCCAAAAGGACGCAAAGACGACCCAAAAGAGTACCAAGACAGCGTCAGAGAGTTCAACAATATTCCCGACACATCTTTGCATGTGACTCCGAAGTCTTGATGGGGCTCGAGGAAGAGGATAGGGAGCAGGAGTCCAAACTTGAAAAAAATGGAATCTCTGGAATTCCCTTTTTTCTTTCAAATTCCTCAGTCTTGGAGCGCTGGAAGCGGAAAAACGTGAGAAGGCGAAAGACGTCGACAGAAACGACTGGAAATCAACGGTTTTACCCTCTTCGGGCTCTCTCGGAACGGCTCTCGAAGCTCTCTTGGGCTGTTTTGGGGGCCTCGTCGCGGCTTTTTTGGTGGCCTCTCAGGGGTCTGGGGTGTGTTGGAGGCCTCGAGGGGGTCCCGGACTCCTCTCGGAGGTCTCTGGAGGCCTCCTGCTCCCGCTCTTGGGCTCATCTTTGGGGTGGTCTGGAGCTGTCCTGGGCGCCTCTTCGGCAGTCTTGGGGCCGTCTTGGCCCGTCTTGGGGCCCTCTTGGGGGCCTCTTGGGCGCTTTTCGGGCCGTCTTGGGGGCCTCTTCGGCCGTGCTTGAGCGTTGGAAGCATGAAATGAAGGAAAAAAAGCCTATTACATATATATATATATATATATATATATATATATAAAAAAAAAAAAAAAAAAAAAAAAAAAAAAAAAAAAAAAAAAAAAAAAAAAAAAAAAAAAAAAAAAAAAAAAAAAAAAAAAAAAAACGATACTAGGTTCTCCGGGCGCTCTCGGGAGGCCTCTCGGAGCTCCTGGGAGCCTGGAGAGCCGCCCGAAAGCTATCCTGAGTTGCTTGGGAGCGTCTTGGGCCTTTCTTTTGCGTTCTGGGCGCTTCTTGAGGTCGTCTTGGGCTGTCCTTGGGCTGTCCTTGGGCGTTTGGGGGGCTCCCCGGGAGGTCGGGAAGCGCTGTACCGGGAGCGTCCCGCAGATGTTCCGGGAAGGTGCGGGACCCCCGGGAGGAGGGGGGCGAATTTGTTGAACTTGGAAAACAGGGAATATCTGCAATTCCCTCTTTCTTTTTGATTCCTCGGTCTTGGAGCGTTGGAAGCGGGAAAACGTGAGAAGGCGAAAAATGTCAACAGAAACGACTGGAAATCAACGATTTTACCCTCTTCGGGCTCTCTCGGGGCAGCTCTCGAAGCTCTCTTGTGCTGTTTGGGGGACCTTGTCGGGGCTTTTTGGGGAGCCTCTCAGGGGTCTGGAGTGTGTTGGAGGCCTCTGGGGGGTCCCGGACTCCTCTCGGAGGTCTCTGGAGGCCTCCTGCTCCCGCTCTTGGGCTCATCTTTGGGGTGGTCTGGAGCTGTCCTGGGCGCCTCTTCGGCATTCTTGGGGCCGTCTTGGCCCGTCTTGGGGCCCTCTTGGGGGCCTCTTGGGCGGTCTTCGGGCCGTCTTGGGGGCCTCTTCGGCCGTGCTCGAGCGTTGGAAGCATGAAATGAAGGCCAAAAAACGTATTACATATATATATATATATATACACACACACGTGTATATATATATATATATATATATACAAGGATACTAGGTTCTCCGGGCGCTCTCGGGAGGCCTCTCGGAGCTCTCTTGAGGTCTCTTGGAGGCCTCCTGGGAGCCTGGAGAGCCGCCCGAAAGCTATCCTGAGTTGCTTGGGAGCGTCTTGGGCCATTCTTTTACGTTCTGGGCGCTTCTTGGGGTCGTCTTGGGCTGTCCTTGGGCTGTCCTTAGGCGTTTTGGGGGCTCCCCGGGAAGTCGGGAAGCGCGGTACCGGGAGCGTTCCGCAGATGCTCCGGGAAGGTGCGGGACCCCTGGGAGGAGGGGGGGCGAATTTGTTGAACTTGGAAAAAAATGAATATCTGCAATTCCCTCTTTCTTTTTGATTCCTCGGTCTTGGAGCGTTGGAAGCGGGAAAACGTGAGAGGCGAAAAATGTCGACAGAAACGACTGGAAATCAACGGTTTTACCCTCTTCGGGCTCTCTCGGGACGGCTCTCGAAGCTCTCTTGGGCTGTTTGGGGGGCCTGTCGGGGCTTTTTTGGGAGCCTCTCAGGGGTCTGGGGTGTGTTGGAGGCCCATGGGGGGTCCCGGACTCCTCTCGGAGGTCTCTGGAGGAATCCTGCTCCCGCTCTTGGGCTCATCTTGGGCCTGTTCTGGGGTGGTCTGGAGCTGTCCTGGGCGCCTCTTCGGCAGTCTTGGGGTCGTCTTGGCCCGTCTTGGGGCCGTCTTGGGGGCCTCTTGGGCGCTCTTGGGGTGGTCTTGGGGGCCTCTTCGGCCGTGCTGGAGCGTTGGAAGCATGAAATGGTGAGAAGTCCAGAAACCCCGAAAAAACAATGAAAATTTACAGTACTAGGTTCTCCGGGCGCTCTCGGGAGGCCTCTCGAAGCTCTCTTGAGGTCTCTTGGAGGCCTCCTGGGAGCCTGGAGAGCCGCCCGAAAGCTATCCTGAATTGCTTGGGAGCGTCTTGGGCCTTTCTTTTGCGTTCTGGGGGCTTCTTAGGGTCGTCTTGGGCTGTCTTTGGGCATTTGGGGGCTCCCCGGGAGGCCCGGAAGCGCAGTACCGGGAGCGTCACGCAGATGTGATCGAGGTGGAGGAAGCCCCAGGAGGGGGCCCAGCCTATTTGTTTATATCGTATGATGTATGTCATACAATCATGTGCATATATATAATAGATATATATATATATATGAAAAAAAAACCATGTCAGATGAAACCATTGATTAAAGCATGTGTGTGTATGTTTGTATGTGTGTATGTAAGTATGTCTGTATGCATGTATGTGTATGTGCCGAAACGTATGTTTGCATGTGTGCACGCATGTATGTATGCATGTATGCACGTATGCACAAATGTGAGTGTGTGTATGTGTATGTGTATGTGTATGTGTATGTGTATGTGTATGTGTATGTGTATGTGTCTGTGTATGTGTATGTGTATGTGTATGTGTGTATGTGTATGTGTATGCGTATGTGTACGCACATGTGTCTATGGATGAGTATGTGTATGCGTATGTGTAGGTGTAGGTGTGTATAGGTATGTGTGCATGTGTAGTTGTGTGTGAATGTGTGTACGTAAGTATGCGTGTATGTATGCATGTGTGCATGGATGTATGTATGTATGTGTGTATGTGTGTATGTATGTACGTGCGCATGTATGTACGACTCCGCATTTATGTATGCATGTATGTATGTATTTACGGTGTTTGTATGTGTGCATATATGGATGGGTGTGCTTGTATGTATGTCTGTATGTATGCATGGATTCACAAGCCTGTCGGATGAAGTTGCCAGAAACATGAAGTAGGAAGCCGGCTGGAAGTTTGTAGGAACACGACGATGATAGAGGCACGAAGTTGGTAGGAGCAGAAACTTGGTAGACACATGAAGATAGAGTTGCGAGCCGCCCACGGAGAAAAGGGAGGCCATTTCGACTGCTGGAGCAGGAAGACGTCCAAAGTGGATTCGAAGCATGGGAACCGAAAGAGATGCTCTCATCGAACGGAGCCTTGCTTTACAACAGAAAGTCGCAGTGGAACGAAACAGCCGCCACCCAGGTGAACCAACACGTTATCACGACCTGTGGGGAGGTGAAAACTGTTGCTCTAAGGGTGAGCATGAGGGGAGGACCAGCTCAGGGGTAGAAATATCGAGCTGGCATCGGCGATAGATCGCCGATAGATCGGCGACAGGCCCGCGATAGCGAATCCTCACGCTCCTGGGCGAGGTGGGATATCGAGCCCCTATCGGAGATGCATGGGCGATCGGGGGCCGATGCATCCCCGAGCCTATCCGCCCCTAACGTTGCCCCTGACGCTCGCCACGGGACACGGGACACGGGGCACGACGGGGCACGGCAGAGTGGACCACGACCTCTCACCACGACAAAGCCGCGAGGCGCCTCGGGCCACCCCAGGGTGGGCACCCCGGCCAACGGGAGGTCCCATGCTGTCAATCCCTGCCGTCCGCCAGCGAGGATGGAGAGGGGGAGGAGGAGAAGGAGGAGGAGGAGGAGAAGGAGAAGGAGAAGGAGGAGGAAGAGGAGGAGGAGGAGGAGGAGGGGGAGGAGGAGGAGGAGGAGGAGGAGGAGGAGGAGGACGAAGAGGAGGAAGACGAGGAGGAGGAGGAGGAGGAGGAGGACGACGAGGGGGGAGCTGTCAGCCACCCGCCCTCGGCGGTACACGGCCGTCGCTCGGTGGTATATCGGCGGTCTCTCGGCGGTGACGGGCGGCTCTCGGTGGTGATCGCTGGCCCCTGACGGTCTCCAGCGGTCCTTCCACGCGAACGCTGGACGGTCGAGTTCAGCGAGGGGCCCATGACTAATCGACGGAGTATACAGTAGGGGCCCGACCACAAGAAACCTTCCACGCGAAACCCAACCCTGAGACACCAGGACGTCCATTGATTGTTGGTGTGGGAACGTCGCTCTTCCCACAGCAAAGCCATCGAAACCCAAGAAACCCAGAGCACCCTGGAGGTAAGCATTGTGTTTCTTGGCATGGGTCTCCACTGTAGAAGCCTCCCGAATGGGGTCCGGGTTGAGGGGGTGGGGGAATGTTGCCACATCGCCGATTCATCGGCGACGTCGGCGTGGAGAAAATCGGACCCCCGATCGGGCCGCATAGCTGGGGCATTGGCGATGCGGCGCGATCCTCCGACCCCACCTACTCGGACCCCATTGGGGAGGCCTGGAATGTTTGAAGGCCGAAGATCGGGTGGGACGAAAGGATGGGTCAAGAAAAAGGGGGCTAGCGAATCAGATCACCCAGCTGGTTCTCCCAGCGCCGCTTGGAAAGCGCCTGGCGGCGGAGACAAAACCGGCTCCATGCAGCAGACTTCGTAGCCCTCCCCTTCCACATCCCCCCCATTCCTACATCCCTCGTCGAAATTGAACGCAAGCTTTAACCGTGACCTGGCGGCGCCCCCCGACCCCCAATTTCAATGTTCACGCCGACGCCGGCGACTTCGAGATTTTCTTCGGACCCCGCCGGCCGCGATGCGCCTGTTCGATGAACACTGAAATTTGGGGGCGACGGGGTGGGAAAAACTTGCGTTCAATTTCGACGAGGGTTGTAGGCCACCCAACTTCACGCATCGAGCCACGCGAGGCGCGAGGCGCGGCGGCACGACTACCCTCCGCGCGCTCCGCGCCCTCGCGCCGCCTTCCCTTGAGGGAAGGGCACCCGCGCGCGAAAAGCGCGACCCTCTCCGCGCCCCCGCTGGTGACCCAGCCTGTGCCCTGCCCGAGAGTGGGGGGGGCAACGCCACGGGGGGAATGCAGCTCGGGGGGGGGGGGACCTCGCCCCTGAATCGGCGATATATGCCCGCTGGTCTTCGGAGCATAGCTCGGCTCCCCGGCGGCCGTTCGGCCCCATCGGCGCACCACGGGAACGCCCCCGGCGAGGCGCAGCAGCTGGAAAGCACCCCGAGGCCAGAGAGCGGCCGAGCAGCGAGGAGAGAATGCCCGAGGGTGGCCAGGAGGTCCACTGACCGCCTCGAAGAGAACTCTGGCTGGTGTTGCTCCACTCGGGGAGACGTAAGACTCGGGTACGGGGGACTCGGGTTGGCCTGACGGGGCCATCATGAAAACGACGAGACCCAATCTGAAACTTGACGCGAGCTCCCGCTGCACACATCCCACGAAGACCAGACCGCCAAAATCCAGGACGCGCTCGTCAACAACACGTCGGCGAACCCGAGCTCGGGCCTGCTCGAGCCTCACACTCCCAGGACCCCTCCCCAGACGTGCCGCCGAGAGGTCGGGACCCGGGCCCCGGCCGAGGTGGCCAGGACGTCCTCGGACCGCTTCGAAGCGCACTCTGGCTGGTGCTGCTCCTCTTGCTGTCGTCGGCCCTCTTCCGGACCCCCGGCAGGGCGAGCATCGGCCGCCCCCGCCGGGACCTGGCCGCCCCGCCCGCGGACGGGGCCCGCCCGGGCCTCGAGCTGGCGAGGGGCACGGGCGGCGGCGGGCGCCCCTTCGCGCGCTGCCTGCGAGGCGGCTCGTGCTCGCCATCCTCCTCCTCCTCCTCCTCCTCCTCCACCTCCTCCTCCTCCACCTCCTCCTCCTCCTCCTCCTCCTCCTCCTCCTCCTCCTCCTCCTCCTCCTCTCCTCCTCTCCTCCTCCTCCTCCTCCTCCTCCTCCTCCTCCTCCTCCTCCTCCTCTTCCTCCTCCTCCTGCTCCTCCTCCTCCTCTCTTCCTCCTCCTCTCCTCCTCCTCCTCCTCCTCTCCTCCTCCTCCTCCTCCTCCTCCTCCTCCTCCTCCTCCTCTTCCTCCTCCTGCTACCTCCTCCTCCTCCTCTTCCTCCTCCTCCTCATCATCATTCTCCTCCTCCTCCTCCTCCTCCTCCTGCTCTTCCTCCTCATCCTCCTCCTCCTCCTCCTCCTCCTCCTCCTCCTCCTCCTCCTCCTCCTCCTCCTCCTCCTCCTCCTCCTCCTCCTCCTCCTCCTCCTCTTACATCCTGGCGTCGCGGCGTCTTGTTCGCGACGGCCAGTCTTGCCTCGTCCAGGGCCCCAGGTGCACGGTTTCTCCCGGAGCCGTAAGCGACCCGAGGAGGAGGAGGAGGAGGAGGAGGAGGAGGAGGAGGAGGACGGGTCGCCTAAGCCCTTCGGGGAAACCCTCCAGCCCCAGGACCAGCACGGATCTATCCGTCTCCAGACGTGCCGCCGAGAGATCAGGGCCCGGGCTCTTGCCGAGGTTGTCTTCGATGTCGCATTATTCACGTGGCGTCGGATCTCAGGGTCGGGAGGACGCCAGATGTAGTCATACCTACGCTGGCATGGGCCAGGGGGGCAATCGAATTGACCCAGGATCGGCGCACGCGCCTTCCCGACTTGAACGGGGGGGTGCATGCGCCAATCCTGGGCCCAGGATGGGCCCAGCCAGTGTAGGTGCGCTCGTGCGTACATGATGGCTCCCCTCGCCCGAGCGCGCCCGGGGGAGCGCCCGTCCTCCACGTCCTCGGGCCGAGGGGTCCGCAAGGAAAGCCCGGGTTCGAGGCTTCTGCATGGCCGTTGAGAGGCTCTTCCTCGGCCGCCGCAGAGGGGCCTCCAGGGAGCCCTGCCTGCGACGCCAGGGGGGGAGGGGCATGGACCCCCGCCACCTGATGACAGTGCAACCCAGACACCCAACCCAGACCCCCTCGCGTTGTGAAAAAGTCACAACGGGAGGCATTTCCATAGTTTCGGCCTCTGGGGGCCCCTACTGGGCCTCGGGACCGTCAAAAAACTACTCATGATGAAAACCGGTCCTGGGGAATGGGTGCAGACGTCTGGGGGTCGGCGTCATGAAAAAATCATGACGTCGGGGGTCTGGGAACGCCCCAACTTCTTCAAGACGGAAGGTCCCCGACGCCATCCTGGGTCGGTTTGCTCATCCAGGGTCTCTGGGGGCCCGAGACAAGGAAAACCCTCCGCGCTGATATTTGTTCACGGCGTTGGATGTCGGGGACACCTCCCGCCACCTCGACCCAAGGGACGGCTCCGTCTCAGACCGGCGACCAGCAATGGATCCTGAGCGCATCTCCGCACGCGCGGTTACCCCATCCCTCAGCACATGTGCCCGGCTCGTCCACGGCCTCCTCACCCACCCTCGATGCCGCGCCCGCTGCCAAGCTGCATGTTCCCTCGCGTACTAGGGCAGGCTTACGTCGTGAGGACTTCGGCGGTGGATCCTAACACCGCGCGGTTCAACCTTGAACGATCGCGGCTTTTCGACAGGCGCGGATGGTTCAATGTCAGCCGATTCAGGGCCACCAGCCGCGTTCAAGCTCGATCGCCGCCGCGTCGGGGTCGCCGCCGCGACGGCACGACACGAACCTACCGAATTGCGCAGGGTGAACAAGAGTGCGATCCATCTGGCTCGAGCATTCAATAACGCAAGCATGCAGCATGCAAGCCAAAGCATGTGTAGGCCTGACAGCGAACTGATGCCGAAGTATACACCCGCACAATAATATTCAAGAACGCGCAAGGATACCCAGCGGAGCGATGTGCAATCGTGAACAAATCGGGCCAGCATGCACACGTGCACACGCACAGGCAAGCGCAGGAACGCTGAGGACCTTGGATAAGGAACCATTGGATACAGAATCTGACATCAGAAAACCACGTGGAGCACCAATCGAAGCTTGGCCATGGATGTCACCGACGCCCTGATCAGATCAGGAACCCTCCAGGGTCTGAAGCCTCCCTCCCAGGCACGTTGCTGAACGACGGCCCCCACCGTGCTCAGACATGAGAGCACGCGAGCACGCAAGGAGGCAACCAGTGAGACCCACGAAAGCGCCGAGCCATCACGTATATGCGCTTCTGATGTGTCCCAGAAACGCTTCCGAGACATGTCGTGAGCACTGCGGCAATCGTTAGAAGGATTCCTGAAATTGATGGGTACGGACAGAAGCCATCAAGACGCTTTGCAAAATAAAGTGAATAATTCAGGAAAGCGCGCAACGACACCACACGAATAAAGCTTGACACTTTGCCCGCTGAATATGCTTCACGGGCTTTTTGCGGCTGCTGGCCAGACAGTAGGGAAACGAGCCCGCGTGCAACGGAGCGCGCACGCAGGCACGCAGGCCTGAACGCGCGCAATTAGGCATCAGACGAGCAGTCGCTGGAAGCGTCAAGAATCAGATCAGGCGCCGATTTCGATTAAGTCGACTCGAGGGGGTCCGACAGTTACACGAATATTTTGCGGGTCAATGTTTGAAGGACTGTACGAGGATTCGGGGCTGGGACGCGGATCGCCCTAACTGCCCGTGCAGACGAAAGCCGGGTCGGCTTGTCGGCACAGTCTGCTAGGGCGGCTTTCCCTCGTCACAAGCGGGTGCTGGGGCCCACGCCGCGCGCGGCTGGAACCACTGCCCCTCGTAAAAATTGTGCTCTGGAACCCACCCTTCTTGATGGCAGAATCTGCCTCGTCAAACTTGGGTGCTGGAACCCACGCTTCGCGTTGCTGGAACCGGCGCCCCTCGTAGAATTGAAGTGTTGGAAACCACTCTTCTTGACGGCATCATCTGCTGGAATCCCTTCTCCTCTAAAAATTATAGCCGGAGTGCAGTCTCCCCAAACAGGTTCTTTCTACCCACTGCGGTTTCCAAGGCCGATGGCGTGCCCGTCCATTGCGGGCTGGCATGGCATGTTAGAACATGCATCCTCCTCCTCCTCCTCCTCCTCCTCCTCCTCCTCCTCCTCCTCCTCCTCCTCCTCCTCCTCCTCCTCCTCCTCCTCCTCCTCCTCCTCCTCCTCCTCCTCTTCATTCCGAACGGCATCTCAGAGCCCAGAGTTGCGAGGATGTCTCCAGCGTAACGGACTGGACCACCTCGCGCGCGGCATCTCGGACCCCAGAGTTGCGACGACGTTTCGGGCGAAACGTGCTGCGAGGAAGTCTCAGGCGAAACGGGCCGGACCACCTCGAGCGCGGCGTCTCAGAGCTCCGAGTTGCGGGGGCCTCCTGGGGCCTCCTGGGGCCTCCTGGTGACCTCCTGGGGATTCCTCCTGGGCCTCCTGTGGCCTCCTGGACCCCACCTGGGGCTTCCTGAAGCCTCTTGGGGCTCCCAGGGGATGATATCTAACATGTGGCTGTCGGGGCCACAAGAGCAAGAAAAATCAACGAATCGACGCCGGATGTGTATTAACTTGACACGTTCTGATAGGGGGCCTCCTGAGGCCTCCTGGGAGCCTCCTGGGAATCACCTGGGGACCCCTGGGGCCTGTCCTGGGCGTCCTGCGGCCTCCTGAAGCTCAATGGGGGGTCCCAGGGGGGATATGTAACATGTGGTCTTCTGGGCCCCCAGGCTGGACCACCTCTTGCGCGGCATCTGGGAGCTCAGAGTTGCGAGAATACCTTGTGCGAAACGGGCCGGACCACCTTGCGCACGGCATCTTAGAGCTCAGTTGCGAGGATGTCTCAGGCGAGACGGGCCGGACCACCTCGCACAGGGCATCTCAGCTCAGAGTTGCGAGTATGTCTCAAGCAAACAGGCTGGACCACGTCGCCCGCGGCATCTCCGAGGTCAGAGTTGCGACGATGTCTCAGGCGAAATGGGCTGGACAACCTGTTGCGCGGCAGCTCAGAACTCAGAGTTTCGAGGATGTCTCAGGCGAAACGGGCCAGACCACCTCGCGCGCTTCATCTCAGAGCTGAGAGTTTCGAGGACGTGTCAAACGAAACGGGCCGGACCACCTCTCGCGCGGCATCTCGGAATGCAAAAGTGCGAAGATATCCCCAGTGAGTAAAGCCGGACCACCTCTTGGGCAGCATCTCGGGGCTCAGAGTTTGGAGGATGTCTCAAGCGAAACGGGCCGGACCACCTCTCGCGCGGCATCAGAGAGCGCAGAGTTGCGAGGATGTCTCAAGCAAAACGGGCTGGACCACCTCACGCACGGCATATCAGCGCTCAGAGTTTGGAGGATGTCTCAGGCGAAACGGGCCGGTCCACCTTTTGCGCGGCATCTCGGAGCCCAGAGTTTCGAGGATGTCTCAAGCGAAATGGGCTGGACCACCTCTTGCGTGGCATCTCAGAATTCAAAGTTGCGAAGATGTCTCAAGCAAAACGCGCTGGAACACCTCGCGCACGGCATCTTAGAGCTCAGAGTTTGGAGGATGTCTCGAGCGATACGGGCCAGACCACCTCGCGCGCGGCATCTGGGAGCTCCCAGTTTGGAGGATGTCTCGAGCGATACGGGCCAGACCACCTCGCGCGCGGCATCTGGGAGCTCCCAGTTTGGAGGATGTCTCAAGCGAAACGGGCCGGACCACCTCTTGCGCGGCATCTGGGAGCTCAGAGTTTCGAGGATGTCTCTGGCGAAACGGGCCGGACCACCTCTTGCGCGGCATCTGGGAGCTCAGAGTTGGGAGGATGTCTCACGCGAAACGCCCAACCCCAGACAACTCAGAAACGAGAGGTGCGAGGATATCTCAGGCGAAACGGCCCGGACCACCAAATTTTTTGAGGACGACTCTCCTTTGAATTCCCTCGGCCGGAGTTAGCTTCTATCACAACAGCACCACGTTCAGCAAGCTGTTTGGGGAATATGGGCGCTACAACCACCCACCCTATCTAGGGATTTCAATCCGCCGACTCAGTCGGCGTGGGTAAGAAGCTCTTCGAAGCGAGGCCAGCCCAACCCAAACTGAAGCACGTCAGCCTCATTTGAATCATCGTCGTCACAAAACAAAACAAGGAAAAAAAAAAAAAAAAACAAAAAAAAGAAAAAAAAACAACAAACCAAAACACAAAAATAAAAAACAGAAAAAAAAAAAAAAAAAAAAACAAAAAAAAAAAAAACAAAAAAAAATAAACAAACAAAACAAGGGAGATCGGACAAATGGGAGCCCGTGGGGGGACCCGGAAACGTCGGGGGAGGGGGTCCCAGGGAGGTTCCCGGCTAGGGTCCCCGAGGGGGTCCCGGGGGAGTGCCGGTCGTGACCCCCACCCTGGGCGCCCCCCTGTGAAAAGAGGACAATATCGGGGTCATCCTGTCGGCAGTTGAGAAAGGCGGATGGAGGAGGAGGATGAGCGGAGGAGGAGGAGAGGAGGAGGAGGAGGAGGAAGGAGGAGGAGGGAGGAGGGAGGAGGAGGAGGAAAGGAGGGGGGGGGGGGAGGTGGGGGGGGGGGAGGAGGAGGAGGAGGAAGGAGAAGACCCCGGGAATAGAGGAACAAGGAGCAGTCGTCTCGGGGCGGACGCGCGGCGCGCGCGCGGCGGGCCGTAGGGAGAGACGGGCCGCCGCGATCGCACCGTGCGGCGCACTCAGGTGGCCGTGTCCAACACGGGCCCCTGGACGACCATCAGGAGGTCGTAGCAGCGCCGCAGGCCAGCCTTTGAAAAAGGAGGGAGGCAGAGGGTGGGGGCCGAGAAGCTGCAGACGACTGCGTAGCGGGCGCGAATGGGGATAGAGAGGTGCATCCCCGCTCGCTGCGCAGAAGAGCAGTCGTCTCGGGGCGGACGCGCGGCGCGCGCGCGGCGGGCCGTAGGGAGAGACGGGCCGCCGCGATCGCACCGTGCGGCGCACTCAGGTGGCCGTGTCCAACACGGGCCCCTGGACGACCATCAGGAGGTCGTAGCAGCCATACCCATGCTCAAAGCCCTTGCGAAGTGACAAGAGTTCGGCGGGCGGCTGCGAGCTGAATGGGCCACCCGGCAAGGCCAGCATTCAGGAAGGACGCGACAAGGTAGTCGCTAACAGACGCAAAGTACTCGACCAGAGACCGAGAGGCCTCAGGGAGGGCGGCAAGGACAGTAGAAGCGGCAGCGTCTTGCAGATATCCCTCGGCGGTGGACGCCTGGCGCCGGCGGCCCCGCCAGAAGACGCGTGGCAAATGCTCCGTAGCGGCATTGAAGTCTGTGGCGCCTGTGCCTTGAAGGCCAACGGGTGTGATGTCGAACCCCGCAGGCATCTTGGCGAGCGGCACGCCCAAGCCGACAAGTAGATGGTTCCACCGAGTACGGAAGCCGCTCTGACCAGAGGTCGTGGTCATGAGCGGATCGGTGGGGCCCACATGCCGAAACACAATATCCATAATTTTGACGGTCGCTCGATCCGAACAACGAGCGTATTGAATCGGATAAGACCGACAACTCTCAGGAACTGCAATCGACAAGAAGGCGTCGCCTTCCGGCTCAAGGCGGTCGCATGGCAGCGACAAGTCACAACGCTTCGCGTGGAGAATCTCGCCTGGACGCAGGGACCTCGTGAAACCAGCCAGCACCAGGGCAGCCATCTCGGGCCACTCCCACAGCAGGCACAAGCTAACCATCGCGCGAAGGAGCGCTCGGGGAAGCGGCGGGCGGAGCCCGGGGAAGCTGCGGGCATGCCCGAAGAAGCGCGCTGGAGGCTCGGAATGCTTCCACAATTTAGCAACATCCCAGGCCTCAGTCAGCAAACCCCTACAGTGAGGGTGATTGGCCTGCACGCCCAGCACGGCGTGAACAAGGATGTACTGCGGGAGCCCCGCGTCGTGGAGCCAAACTCCGAACGTGGCCAAGAATCTGCCTGCTAAGATCCCGCTGCGGTAGAGCGTGTCAGGGACAATGCCCGTGTGCTCACCTAGCCACAGCTCGAATGCATCGAGCGAGCGTGTACGCCTGCTCTCATCAGCGGGGGTGAAACGAGAGCCCTGGGCGAACGAGATTCGCGCGAGAGGAGGCGCGGGGCTAAGGCCGCGACCGGAGTCAGCGGCAGCGGTCGAGCCAGAAGGCGTCGGCGCGGTTGGGGACAGCTCGGCCCCTGGGCCGTCTAGCGCCATAAGCCGCGGGCGCTGCCGCTCGCCCTGATGTGCGGCGTCAGCCGAAGACAGGACGGCGCCTGACCGCGGAGCGCTCGGAGGCGCAGCGCCTGCTGCACGGCGGCGGCGGCGCGCGGGGTGGGGGACTCGCCGATGCCAGGTAATGGCGGCACGGCCACCGCCCTGCGGCGCCGTGTCAGCCTCGCTGTGCGGGACCGTACCTATCCTCGCCTCAGCCTCGGCGGCGCTGACCACCTCCGCGGGGGCAGCCGGCACTGCCGCAGGCGCAAAAAGGTCCGCCGCCGCCGCGGGGGGCCCGGCGGACGCGGCCTCTCTGACGCAATTGGCAAGACGTGAGCGGGCGCTGCACAATGCAGCCTTACGGCGCTCGAGCTCGGCGAGGAGCGTCAGGATACGCTCTGCCAGCTCTCCCGCGCTCTCCCCAGTCTCCGCACCTCTCTCCAGCTCGACCTCGGTCAGAGCGGCATCGACAGCGTCGACCGCGGTTCGGAGCCGCGCCAAAGCACGCCGTTCGGCACGCGCGCGCCTGACCGCGGCCGCTGGAACAGCGACCTGGCTGGTGCGCATCGCAGCCGAGGTGGCCCACGCCCCGACTTGGGGCGGACCTTGGGCCGCGCGCGCAGAGGGCTCCAAGGACTCGGAAAAGTGTGGCGCAGCCGCCAGCGCCTCAGAGACCATGTCATGGGCAGCTTCCCTGGAGTCGGGGGAAACCGCGTTGCCAACGAGCGGGCCTCCCACCATAGGCGCGGCGCTAAGCGCGGCCGCGAGTTCCAGAGACCTCGGAGCGGCCCTGGCACGAGGGGCGGCCGGCGGCGCGGCGTATGAGGCGGCGGCGGGCGGCGAGGCATCATGCACGCGCGCACGGGCGCTCGACTGCGAACGATGCACGGAAGCAGGCGTGGGCACATCGTCGGCGCGCGGTGCTGGTGGCGCACCTGCGGCGCGAGCCGGAGGGCCCATGCTGGTCCTAGCGCCCCGCGCCGAGAGAACGCCAGGCGCAGCGCTAGGCGCGGCCGCGCGTTCCGGAGACCCGAGGCCGCCGCCGCAACACGCCGCCGACAAGGCCGTCCGGGCGCTGGCGGGAGTCGCGCCAGACACGGCGCTGACGGCCTCGGTCGCCTGTGGCGGCCGCGGCGCGCTGTCCACGAGACCGCGCGTCGAGGCTGGGGATTTCCCAGGTTGCGCCCCCGCCACGGATCCGCCGTGGACGCGCAATTCGCGGAAGGGCCCGAGCAGCTGGGACCGGGCGTCGCAAAACTGCTGCCAACGAGCCGCGGAAGCATGGCAGCCTCGCGACTTGGCCGGGTGGTGGGGGGTCGCTAACCGCCGCCACGCCCGGTGCACCCCGGAGTCTGGAGTGCTCAACTGCACGCCGAGGAGCGCGCAAGCGGCCATCAACTTGGCAGCATCAGCTGGCCGTAACTGGCGCTCGCTGCCGAACGCGGCGGCCGCGCCCCCCGCCGACTGCGAATGCGAGCCGCCGACAGGGGGTAAGCGCGCGGGCGCAGACGCGGCGGCCACTGCACGGCCCTCATGGGAGCCGCCCGCGCGCGCTCCCTCCTCAGCAGCAGAAGAAGAAGGACCGCGAGCGCGTCCTCGCGAGCGTTCCGGGCGCTGCGAGCGGGACCTCGCCTCGGGCGCGCCTGCTCCTGGCTCCCCACCGACGGCACGAGCCCCTCCCTGCGGGGCCGCAGCAGCATCGCTGGCAGGGCGCACGCCTGCCGGCGGGGGCGGGAACGAGCTAACATCCCAGGGGGGCGCCGAAGCGGTGGGCACCGCGGGCGCTGCGCTGGCTGCAGAATTCACGACATGATCGAGCCGTGGACTACGCAAGGCGTCAGTGCGAAGAACGTTGCGCGGACCACTGGGTGCTGGCTCCCGCGAGGCGGGTGTTGGCGAGCTGGTGGTGCTGGGGGGCGCGAGTAAGCGCGGGCCCCCAGCCTAAAGCAAAGAACCACAAGACCAACAACAAAAAAAAAAAAACTCAGAAAAAAACACACAAAAAACTTCAATCAAAAAAAACAAAAAAAAAAAAAAAAAACAAAAACAAAAAAAAAAACTAATCAACAAAAAAACAAAAAAAAAAAAAAAACAACCTCAAATAAAAAACAAGACCAAATCAGACAAAATCACAACAAGAAAAACAAAACACAAAAAAAAGAACACAAAAAACTCAAAAAACTCAGAAAACAAAGAAAAATCAACAACAAAGATCAAAAAAAAAAAAAAAAAAAAAAAAAAAAAATCAAATCAAACAAAAAAAAAGAAATCAAAAAAAAAAAATCAAAAAAAAAAAGTCAAAAACAAAAAAAAAAAAAAATCAGAAAAAAACCAAACAAAACAACAATAACACATCAATCAATCAAACAAACGCGACGCCGCCGCGTCGCCCTGATCGCCGGGGAATGGCGATTCCTGACGGCTGGTCGCAAGGTGCCCGTGCGGGCCCGCGCCCGCGGCAGGGCGGCGAGCCAGAACCAGGAGCGCGAACCTGCCCCACACACACGTCGGGTACGCGGAAGCAGCATCGGCAGCCGCTATCACGTCGAATCGCTCGAACCGACCCTCGTCAATATCAGACAGCCAAGCAGGCTCGACGCGCGAGGGGGGGCGGACGGGGCGATTGCGCGTGGGGTCGTCCGCTCGATGGACATCATTCGGGACGTAAAGCCCGCCCATGTAGAGCCCGCCTCCCAGGATGTAGGGCAAGCAGGTGCTCAACACATGCGAAAGTCCAGGACTGCTGCTCCGACCGTGGGCCGCCGCGCCTAGTGCCACTTGGGAGTCCAAGAGAACGGGGATCCGGGAGTCGGGGTTGCGGACGCAACAGTATTTGCACAGACTCTTGAACACTGTAGTCTCAAGGATATTGATATGGCGACGCATGCGGAACTCCCACTTATACGCCAACCGAAAGCGCAGAGCCTCCGACAGCTCACTGATCCAGCGCGGCGCGAGGGGGAGCTCAAGAGAAGGGAGCCCCGCCTCGCGGCGCAGCTGGGTCAGCTCGGGGCCCAGGAAGTGCCCGCGGCTCAGGACCATGAGCAAGTGACGGTCGGGAAGACGAGCATGCCAGCCGCCGTGCTCGGAGCGCCGCCACAATTCTTGTGACAGATGCGAACTGATGTCGCTGCGGACCACCCCGCCCCAGCCGAGGGAGGCATCCGTGCCGAACACTTCAGGGCAAGGCGTCGCCCTAAGGTCGGTCATCGCAACAAAAGCCAGGTAGGTACAGGCCTGCAATTCGTCGCGAACCGAGGGCGGGAGCTCATATTCGAGCCCGTCGTCGGGAAGGGTCGAGATGAAGGTGTAGATGTGAATATCGACAGGATGGGACGTCGATACAAAAACACCTGCACCCAACAACCCACGAGCGAGCTCAGCAACGCCCGAGTCGAGCGACCGAGGAATACCTGAATCAGGGTCAGGCGGCAGAGGGCCACAGTGCGGACCAGGGGAGCACACACTATGCCGATCCTGCCCTCCACCTCGGCGCCGACCACGACCTTGTGGGTTTCGCCCCTGGCCCTCTTGCCGGGGTGCTGAATGAGGCCCACCTGGGGTAGCCGCGATCACACGCAGCAAAAACCTCCCTGTCGCGGCGTGTCGGGTCGTCGGGGCGCGGGGCGCTCCCGCGCCACGAGAGCTTCTGAAAGCCCGTGTGGTCGTCGATGTTTAACATCTCGACGTAGGGCCCCCGAGGGAACGGCAAGCGATGCACGGCCTGCTCGGAAGGCCGCAGCGCGCCGAAGCTGCGCAGCACGCCCTCGTGTGCGGAGTTGGCGATTTCCACTGCCATGTTGTCGCCCATGGCCAGCGCGTTAAGGCAGGGAGAAACGTCCAGCCCCTCAAGGTCTTTCCGCCACGCGTTGAAGCCCTTAAACCGCGAGCTGGGGAGCTTAACGCGGAGGGCGTTGCGGCGTGCGCGAGCTGGCGGAACCTTGAACGTGTAGTAAAACTCGCGCAGGTCGTCGCACGAGACCACCAGCCATTCTCCGGGCGCGAGACCCAGGCGGCACAGAAGGAAGCCCTGGCCGAGGCGCTGTGTGCTGGAGGAGACGCTGCTGCAACGACTGTTCACTACCGTCGGATTCAGGATGAGACGGTCATGGTACTCATCCTTCGGGACCCTGAACGCACCACAAGCCTCGTCCCAGGCGAGGTCGGCGGAGGGAGTAAGGTACAGGGCGCCGCAGGAGTCCCACTTGCGCAGAAGCTCCCACAGCTGCTCGCGATCCATATGCACACGAGCACCCGAAAAGCCCGAAGGCCACTCGTCCTCAGGTAGCCGCATGACTTCAGGGTCATGAAAAGCGGAGCGAACCAAATCGTCGGACAAGTACGGAGTGGGATCAAACGTAGGAGAGTAATCCCACTTGATGCGGGACGCCTGGACCCGGAGGTCGAAAGGCTCAGCCTGGGTAGGATCCCAGCCTGCCGCAGCCGCCAGCGAGCTAGCCAAGGGCGTGGCGCTGACGGGAAGTTGCCGCATGGGGGCGGGCACTTGGGAGGAGGAGGTGAACGAAGCCTCAAGAGCTGCGACATGGGTGGCCAGCCCATGGAGCGAGACTTCGGTAGAGTCGAACTTGGCAAAAGCCCGACCGAGGTCGCTCTTGCCACCGCGGGCAAGGCGAACTGCGATCCGACACAGACGCTCGAGGCGACTGCGGACACCCTCCTGGCAGGGTGTGACCGTTGCCCGCACCCTGGCTTCGGCGGGAGCGAAGCTGGGATGGCCCAAGGTGAGCCAGTTGAGCGCAACGACAGCATGCTGCGACAACGCGCGGGCGGCGCGCCTCACACGCCAGCGCTCACGCGCGCGACCCGTCAGGTGCCCGGGTGGCGGCGGTAAAGGCGGCGAGGGAGGGCACGGCCATGGATCGCGGGGAGCCGACTCCAACAGGTACGAGTCGTCCCAATCCGACGCGCAGAGGGATGAGCGGGTAAAAGCGGCAAGGGAACATCGAGTCCCCATCCCGACCTGGGCAAGAGCAGCAGCCCAGTGGGTGACGTCGATGCAGGCGCCTGGGACCAGGCGCAGCAGTGCGGACAGATCTGCCACGAAGGGCGCAGACCTGCCAGTGCAAGTGCTGGCACGCGAAGTGCCAGGAGCGGCGGCACTCGAATCAGGAGCCCCAGAAGCGGGGGCCTCGGCACCTGAACCAGCACCTGTAGAGGCGGCACGGTGAAAATTGCCAAAATGGCCACTCGGCCCTGAAGGGGAGCCAGGGGTAGAGCGAGAGTCGCGACAGCGGCACGAACTCCTCCCTGCGGGGCCGCAACAGCATCGCTGGAAGAGCGCGTGCCTACTCTCACGGCCTCGCTCAGCCCAGGCACGCCTGGCAGCAGCAGCGTCGTCGCTTACAGCGACTCGCCGCTGCGTGAACCCTCGGCCGGTGCACGCAGCTCGCGTGCGTCCACCCCTGTGGTGGGATGCGCCGCCGTGGAGGGCGGCTCCGCCGGCGGCCTGGGAGCCGGCGGAACGGGCGCGGCAAGGGCCTGCCGCCACCCGCACCAGGTCACGCGACACGGGGGGGGCTTGATCCCCGTGAGGAACCATGCGGTTCCGAGGTAGCCGCGGCCCCCCACCAGCTGGACGAAGAACATGCACCGCTGCAGCGCCTCCCGCTGGCAGATGAAAGCCAGATCGAGAGCCCTCTGGGGCGCCTCGGCAGGCAGCCCCAGTGCGTCCCCTGCGACCCCCTCGGCGGAGCCGGCGACCGCAGCGGGGTCGGCCCGCCCACGTGGCGGGGGGACGCGCGCGGGAGGGGCAGACGGGAGCGCCGGCGGAGGGGCGTTCGACCGAGCCTTCCCCCACGCTGAGACGAGCGCCGAAGCTGGGGTCCCAGCGCGCAGCTGGACGCGAGGAGGTGGCGCAGGTGCCCTGGCCAACGTGGCCGCGATCCCGAATGGCAGTAAACCCAGACGAACCGCCACGTCGGCGAAGGGCTGGAGCGCCTCTAGCCTCGCGGAGGGCGCCCCCAGAGCGACGCGAGGCACACGGCCGTGACGGCGGCTCCAGCCCTGGTGGGGGCAGGAAGCCTGGAAGACCCGGCGAAGTGGCCATAGGACAGCTTTGCGGCGGCGTGCCCAAATCGCGAGCTGCGGCGGGGGCTGAGGGATCGGTGCGACCCGTGCTCTGTGGCGCCGAAGCAGCGGCGCCCGGCAGGCAGGTACCAGCTACCCCGAAACCATCTGCAGCAGCAGCAGAAACATGCCGCGTAGCGCCTGACAACAAGGGGGCCGACACTGGCAGGGACGCGGGGTCCGTCGACGCCGAGGTTGGATTCCCGAGCAGCCCGAGCGGGTGCAAGATGGCGTGGGCGCTCGCACTGGAGGCACTGACCGCAAGCGGCTCCCTTGGAGGCAGGGGCGAGGCCCCTAGGCAGGGAATCGCCGACTTCCGGAGGGCGTCCGCCAACGAAGGGGACGAGCCTGGCAGGGACGCGGGGGGGGCCCCACGTACCCCGATCGACCACGGCAGGTCGCGAGGGCTCGAGCTGGACGCATTGCTCGCCAGGGGCCCTGCGCTCGCAGCAGAGGCGCTCTGAGTGGTTTCCGCCGGCGCCGAAGATGGACCTGGCGGGGATGCGGGGGGATCCGCGCGAACCCCGAGCGACCGCGGCGGGTCGCGAAGGCCCCAGCGAGCCACTCCGCTCGCAGGAAGCCCCGCGTTTGCAGCAGTGACTCCTTTGAACGACAGCGGGGGCTCGCCTGCGGAGGCAGCGGGAACAGAGGCCGCGGTGGAGCCACTCGACGCGACCCCACTTCCTCCGCTACCGAACGCGGCTGCGGCGGGCAAAGGAGTCGCCTGGCGAGCAGTCGCTGCGACAGCCCCCAGAGAAACAGCGGCGACGGCGGCGGGCGCCGTCGCAACCGCCGCCTCGTGACGTGGGGGGGCTAACAGAGACAAGGTCGCATCGCCGAGTCGCCCGAGCGAGCGCAACCCTTCGCGGGCGCTTGACTGGGGAGGTGGCCCTCCGGCAGCTGGCGCGCCGACACCGCCCTCGAGGTTAGTGACAGGCAGGAGCCCTGCACGCTCACCATACCACATGCGCCCACGGGCAGCGCCCGCCCGAAGTGAGGCGGGACCAACCGCGCTACGGTGGAGCGGCGGCGGCGCATGAACATCCGCTTCTGGGGCGGCAACTCCGGACGGTGGCCTCAGTTGCCTGGCCTGGGAGGGCGAATCCCCGGAGACACGATGCCAGTCCGCGCTCAGGGGTGTTCCGCTGGCCGCGCGGTCACCGTCGGCGACCGTGAAGCGCTCGGACAGAAGT
>CAUYUJ010019499.1:0-25000 GCA_963575745.1 Prorocentrum cordatum
AGGAGGAGGAGGAGGAGGAGGAGGAGGAAACGGACGAGGACGATGGAGGAGGGAGGGAGGGAGGGAGGCAGGGAGGGAGAGAGCAGGGAGGAGGAGGGTGGATGTGGAGGGAAGAGGGGAAAGGGAGAAGATGAGGAATTGTCTCAGTCTCTCCGTCCGCCCTTTGCCGCCCCTGCTCTCAGCAACTCTGCGCCAAGGTCAAGCTGCGGTCGGAAGCGAAACCAGGCTCCAGCCGCGCCTGTCTGGCCGTCCCGTGGAGGCAGGGGAAGGAGGATACGTCAATAGAAAGAGAAGGACCTGGATGAGGGTGAGGGAAAGGATGGGGATGATGATGGGGATGAGGAAGAGGATGTGGATGATGATGCTGATGCTGCTGATGATGATCTTGGTGATGATGCTGATGATGATGATGCGTATGATGATGCTGATGAGGATGATGATGCTGCTGATGATGATGATGGTGATTCTGATGCTGATGCTGATGATGATGCTGATGCTGATGACCATGTTGATGATGCTGATGATGAGGATGATGATGATGATGATGATGATGATGATGATGATGAGGATGGTGATGATGATGCTGCTGATGATGATGCTGATGATGAGGAGGAGGATGATGATGATGATGATGATGATGATGATGGTGATGATGATGATGATGATGATGATGATGATGGTGCTGATGATGATGCTGCTGATGATGATGATTATTATTATGATGCTGATGCTGATGCTGCTGCTGCTGCTGATGCTGCTGCTGATGATGCTGATGATGATGATGATGATGATGATGGTGATGATGGTGGTGATGGTGATGCTGATCGTAAGGCTGCCGCCTCTGCCGCCGACCCCAGATGGTTTGGGATTTTTGACGTCAACGAGGCAATAGTCGTTCGACTGTTCCAGTTGCGTGCTTTTCCAGAAGACCACGAACAGCCGGCGGCCTGGCTGAACGGTCTTAGGCCGCTTGACGTTCTCGGGGTTCGTTTGGTGGGGCTCTTGGAGTCGTCTTCGGCCTCCCTGGGGTCCTTGAGGGCCGTCCGAGAGATTCCCCCAGGCCGAGTTGTGGTGTTCTCGGGACCCTCTTGGGCCGTCTTGGAGGAAGTCTCAGGAACGGCGAGGAAGTCTAAGCGAAACGCCCGGCCCGCCCTAAACACACGTCTGGTTGTGCGACAGGGAGGAGCTATCTATAAGGACAAGGGATGGAGGACAAGGAGGGGAAGGACGAGGACGAGCAGGAGGGAGAGCATAGAGGGGGTGAAGGAGGGACGGGAAGGGGCCTCGCTCGCTCTCTCTGTCTCTCTCTCTCTCTCTCTCTCTTTTGCCTCTCTCTTTCTCTCTCTCTCTCTCGGTATATATGTATATTTAGGTGTACGCACACACACACATATATATATATATATGCGCACAGGAATGCGTAAACACGTGTGTAAACGATGAATGTATGCATATGTCTCCTCTTCTCTTTCCTCTCTCCATCTCTCTCTAACTCCCTTCTTTGTTTCCACCCCACCTGTTGTTGGGTCTTCGTTTTGAAGAGACAGTCCCCTCGTTGCTCTCTCCTTCCTTCTTCCTCCCCCTCCTCCCTCCTCCCATCCCTGCCTCTGCCCTGCGCATGTCCTCGTCGTACCATCATCATCATCATCATCATCATCATCATCATCATCATCATCATCATCATCATCATCATCATCATCATCATCATCATCATCATCATCATCATCATCATCATCATCATTAGCATTGTTGCCAACCATCCTGTGGTGTTGGGTCCTCGTTTTGAAGAGAGCGCCCCGCGTTCCCTCCTTCCTTCCTCCTCCCCCTCCTCTTTTTTTCCATCACCCCCCTCACTTTGGCACACCCCTCACACGTTTCGTGGCCCCATAGGAGCTCCACCAAAGGTCTCAGTGCTACCGTCCGCATGCGTCCCCCCCCACCCAGTACAGCGTTTCGTGGCCCCGTAGGGAGCTCTACCGAAGACCCCAGTGCTACGGCCCGCATGCGTCCCCCCACCCAGTACAGCGCTTCGGGGCCCCATGGGAACTCCACCGACGGTCCCAGTGCTACCGCCCGCACGCGTCTCCCCAGCCAGTACAGCGTTTCGTGGCCCCATGGGGAGCTCCACCGACGGCCCCATCGCTGCGGCAAAGTTCGCATTCGCCCCCCCACCCAGTACAGCGTTTCGTGGTCCATAGGGGGCTCCACCGAAGACGATACCCGCGACTGCGGGACCCACGACTGCATATGGTTGGGGCCTTCGCCGGGTTAGTTCTTTTCACCCTACCTCTCTGAGGTCCCCGGGCCCGCAGCACCCGGTGGTCCTGCCCGTTGCCGCCTCGAAGCCAATGCCCGAGGAGGAAGCAAGGCATGTGGCGGAGTGGGACGAGGAGGAAGATGATGGAGGAAACGGAGGATGGGGGAGACAAAAAAGAGGCCCCCGCTTCCGTCAGCTGGGAGGCTGGCAGCGTTCATCAGTTGGGCGCGTCAATTGCCCAGCTCCTAAGGGGGGCATGTGCAAGTGCATGCGCGCAAGCGTGAAAAACAGCTCCGTCGAAGCAGAACCACTGCCCCTCCCCCCTCGGTTCGCTTCGATCCGACCGGCCCGATGCGATGCCGATTGCAGCTGGCCCGAGCCGCTTCGGTTCCGATGCGCCGACGCCTGGACACGGCCCGATGCTTGCGTGGCGCTGCAGACTCGACCCGATGTCGATACCCGTGCCGATGCGGCCCGACCCGACGCACGTGCCGATCTGAGCCGAGCTTCCGATCTCCCGTGCTCATCGATCCTGCCCCTCCGCTCCCGCGAGGTGCGCCGGCGAGGCGGCCCAGCAGCACGGGGCTGCCGGCCGCGTCCCCGCAGGGGGGCTCGGCGCCAGGCGGGCCCCCCGCCCTGCCGAGCGCGCGGAGAGGGGAGGGGGGGCGGCAGCGAGCGGGCGGGGAGGAGGCGGCGGCGGAAGCGGAGGAGGGGGAAGGGACAAGTTTGGTGCGCTCGCGTCAACATCTGACATCCTACCCCTCCTTTCGATCCCTTACCATGGCGCTGATTTTCTCTATCCGCGGACGCGTGTCGTAGCGGACCTGTGGCTCCGCGCGCGTGTGCGTAGTGGGTGGTGGTGCGCGTGCGTGCGTGCGTGCGTGCGTGTGTGCGTGGTTGTGGTTGTTGTGGTGGTGGTGTGTGTATGTGTGTGCGTGTGTGCGCGTGTGCTGTGGTGTGACGTGGTGTGGCGTCTTGGTGGTTTGGTGGTGGGCCAGGTGCGTACGTGCGTGATGGCGGTGGTGGTGGTGGTGGTGGCGGCGGTTGTGTGTGTGTGTGTGTGTGTGTGTGTCTGTGTCTGTGTCTGTGTGTGTGTGCGTGTGTGTGTGTGTGTGTGTGTGTGTGTGTGTGTGTGTGTGTGTGTGTGTGTGTGTGTGTGTGTGTGTGTGTGTGTGTGTGTGTGTGTGTGTGTGTGTGTGTGTGTGTGCGTGTGCGTGCGTGCGTGCGTGCGTGTGTTCGTACGTGCATGTATGCGTGCGTGTGTGTCTGTGTGTGCGCGCGTGTGATGTGGTGTGACGCGGTGTAGCGTGGTGGTGGTGGGTGGGGTAGTGCGGTGGTGGTGGCGGTGCGCGGTGGTGGCGCGTGCGTGCGTGCGTGCGTTGGTGGGTGGAAGTGGCGGTGGGTGTGCGTGCGGCGGGGCGGGGCGTGGTGCGGCGCGGTGGTGGCGGGCGGATGGGCGCGCGAGAAAGAGGCCCGCGCTGGGGCGAGAACGCCATCCTGAACGACGGAGGCAAAACACCGATCCGAAAATGAGGCCCACGCTGCAGCGGGAGCACGATTCGGAACGATTCGGGAGCAGAAATGAGGCCGGCGCCTCAGCGAGAGCAGCATTTTGAAAAAAACGCAGGCGAAAACCCAACTCCCGGGAATCCTGTGTGTAGAAAACAGTACGCGGGGGGGGTCGAATATTCCCTGGACGCAGGGGAAGAGGGAGAGTAGTATTCATATTGAGTAATTGTGGAGGGAGGAGGGGAACGGGAAAAGTGGGCGATGAAGAGTGATCGGGGAGGGGGATGGGGGAGGGAAAGGAGCGGCGGAGGGCGGAGGGTGGGGAAGGCGGAGGGAGGGGGGGAGGAGGGAGGATGGAGGAGGAGGAGGTAGGAGGAGGAGGACGGGGGCAGGAGGAGACGGGGGAGGAGGGAGAGGAGGAGGAGAGGAGCCAGGAAGGATGAGGAGGAGGAGGAGCAGGATGATGAGGAGGAGGAGGTGGAGGGGGAGGATGATGATGATGCTTGTCAGAAGTCCATGAGCCTGTGGGTGCCAAAACCGATGGGGAGACCGAACACCAAGCACTGGGCATCCTCCTGAAACAAGGTAGTTGGGAGGAGGAGGAGGATGAGGAGGAGGAGGAGGAGGGGGAGGAGGAGGGAGCAACGTGGAGATGTTTTCGGCGGCTTCCGGCCGTCTCGGGCCATTTTGAAAGGCAATCGGTCTGCTTTCGGTTGCCGAAGAAAGCAACAACCTGGTCGCCGATGTTTGCCCAACATTGAAACTATTGGGGCGATGATGAAGAACAGGAGCAGGAGGAGGACACCTCTGCTGCCGCCCTTTGCCCCCAATCGGCCGAGGCAAGGGCAAGGGCAAGGGCCAGCAGAAGGGCAAAAGGAAGAGGCCAGACGGTTCGAGCAGCAGTTCGAGCAGCTCGAGCAGCTCCAGCGACTCTGCCGATGGGAGGCCTCTGCGCTGGCCTTAACTGCCTTTGCGGCGGGGGGGGGGGCGGGGAGGAGGCCAGGGTCGCGGCTGCGCAAAACGACGTCGAGCCGACGGTCGCGGAGGGTGCGGAGCGAGAGGAAAGGGATAAGGGAGTTGAAGCTGGCTGGGGTGCTGAGGTGGCCCACCACTGGTTCGGGCCAGCAGAACGGGGGGGAAAGAGGGGCCCCCGCGTCGCCGCGGCTGGGCGCGGCTCGAACAGATTGTCGACCCATGGAGGAATCCGGCCGAGTTTGAACGGATTTGCCCTGGCCCCCCCCCTTGACCGATTTTCTCGGTCCCGCGCAGACGCCAGCCGCTTTGAGGGAGGAAGAGGAGGATTGGGACTAGGAGGAGGAGGAGAAGGAGAAGGAGGAGGAGGCGGAATTATATCAATACGAATAACAATAATGATACTACGGTTAAGAATAAGCGTACGAATGACCACACAAATAAGAGGCAGACGACTCATACTACTAAGAACCAACATAGTATGATACATAATAGAAATACGATGAATGCGAATATGGATAATACTAAACATATGAATCAGACTAATAAACATACGACGGCAACAACTGATACATGTAATACACATCAAGACTAAACCAACGGATCATGCGACACATAATACAACTACTGCTACGAATCATAAGAGCATTCACAAGACAAATACTCAATATGTTAAGACTACTGCTAATACTATCATTGTTAATACTCATTGTCCGTATTCGTATCATTACGACTGCTCATTTTACGCTTGTGATACTAATAAGACGGCGAATAGCAATGCTACTATTAATACGACGAGTATTGATACGACGATTCGTAAGACTCATACTACGAATAATATGACTAAGACTGCGAACAATACTAACACTCAGACGACGAACACTAATGCTACTGATAGAAAGGCGAAGATGCGGAGGACGAGGAAGAGGACGTTGACGAGGATGATGACGATGCTGCCGATGATGATGATGCTGATGGTGATGATGGTCATGATGATGCTGATGATGGTGATGATGCCGATGATGCCGCTGATGATGATAGCGATGCTGATGCTGATGATGATGGTGATGCGATGGTGCTGATGATGATGATGCTGCTGGCGATGACGATGATGACGACGATGCTGATGCTGATGCTGATGATGATGATGATGACAATGCTGATGATGCTGATGATAATGGTGATGATGATGATGATACTGGTGGTGGTGGTGATGATGAGGGTGGTGATGATGCTGATGATGCTGATGCTGCTGCTGCTGATGATGACGATGCTGATGATGATGATGCTGATGATGCTGATGATGCTGATGATGCTGCTGATGATGATGATGATGATGCTGATGCTGATGCTGATGCTGATGCTGCTGCTGCTGATGATGCTGCTGATAATGCTGATGATTATGATGCTGATTCCGATGATGATGATGATGATGAGGAGGAGGTTGAAGATGAGGAGGAGCAGGACGAGGATGAGGAGGATGCGCAGGAGGAGGAGGAGGATTTGGAGGAAAAGGAGGAGGAGGCGGAGGAGGAGGAGGCGGAGGAGGAAGACGAATACGATGAATAAGAATAAGCAGAAGAATACGGAGACGAAGAAGACGAATAATACGACGAATAAGACGATTAATGATAATCATACGAAACAGAAGAACAATAGTAATACGAAGTGGACGCCGAATACGACGTTGAAACACAATAAGAAGAGTAATGATAAGAAGACGAAGAAACATAATATCAGTACTACTGTTAATAATATTATTTAGAAGAATATGGCGACGAAACATAATCATAAGACGAATCATATTATCATGACTAGTACGATTATATGAAGAAGGCTAATACGAATACTAAGAGGAATGCGATCGATACGACTTATAATCGTACTAAGCAGACGAATACTGATGATACTACCACGAATAAAAAATAAGAAGAAGCGGAATACTACGACACACAATAATAATACGACGAGCCAGACAACTAATACTCATATGACTGATCTAGTTATAAGAATACGAAGCATACGATGAAAATTGATACGTCGACGAACGCGAATACTAATAACACTAAGCATGTGATTAAGACGAATACGACGAATAATAGCACTATAGTATGATTCGGAAGAAGACTGGGAATACTCATGATAACAATACTAGCAAGACACATCATAATAAGACGCAGAAGAACAATACTCAAACGAGTGATACTAATAATAATCACAACAATAATAAGAGGAGGAGGAGGAAGAGGAGGAGGAGGAGGAGGAGGAGGAGGAGGAGAGGAGGAGGAGAGGAGGCGGAGGAGGAGGGGGGGGGAGGAGGGAGGCGGAGGAGGAGGAGGAGGAGGAAGGAAGGAGGCGGAAACGGAGGCGGAGGCGGCGGCGGAGCGCCGGCGGCGGCGCGGCGGCGGATGAGGAGGAGGAGGAGGAGGAGGAGGAGGAGGAGGAAAAAGGGGAGGAGGAGAAGGAGGAGGAAGAGGAGGAGGAGGGGTGGAGGATGGGAGGAGGAGGAGGAGGAGGGAGGAGGCGGAGGAATGGGAGAGGGAGGAGGGAGGGAGAGGGGAGGAGGAGGTCCCAGGGCGGAGGGAGAGGGAGGCGGGGGAGGGAGCAAGGAGGAGGGAGGATGGATGAGGGGGGAGGACTCAGGAGGACGGAGGAGGGGAGTGCGCGAGAGAGGCGGGAGGAGGAGGAGGAGGAGGAGGAGGAGGAGGAGGAGGAGGAGGAGGAGGAGGAGGAGGAGGAGAGGAGGAGCTGGAGGAGGCTCCGTAGCCATTTTGGCTCAATTCCGTTGCGGTTGTGCTCGGGGACATTGAGTATTGGCGGGGGGGATATCCCGGCCCCCGATTGCTTTCTCTGGCGTTCGCCCGCCAGTCATACTCTCCAACAGGTTCAGTCTACGGGACCTTCCTTTTCCCTGCTACTTCCAGCGATGGTGCCAGTTCCTTCTTTCTTGTATGCGCCATGGGTGCGTTCAGAGCAGTGGACTGCCACAGATGGAGGAGCCAAGGGGAAGGGGAAGCAGAAAGGGCAAAAACAAAGGCATGGCATTCTCGTGCTGCGGTTGCATGAAGAACGCTCCTGGCGACTCGTGGTGCTTTCATTGTCACGCTCCTCTTCCTCGCCTGTCTGCCAGTCATCATCTTCCCGCGGCTCAGGGAGCGTGGTCACGTCAATCGTTGCCTCCAGGCGCCTTCTGGCATCCAGTGGCTTGCATGGGAGGCAAGACCTGCGTCGCGGACGTCTCCTCCTCTGGCGTGAAGGGGTCCAAGGGCGGCAAGGGCAAGGGCTTCGGAGGTGCAAGTGCTGGCCCTGGAGCGTCTCAGACGCATGTAGGGCAGGCCCCGCCCATGCCCGTCGGTGCAGTGCCCGATCTGTCCAAGGACGGGGCCACAGAGCTCGCTAGATTGCGCGACAAGGCGGGTGACAAGGCTGACGCCGCCCGCTACTCCGACATCGCCAAGCACCTTGGGGCGGTTGAGGCGCGCGCCAAGATCACTCCTTCGGCTCGTCAGACTGCGCAACAACAGCATGGTCAGGTTAGCCGTCGGGAGAAGCAGCTGGAGACTAAATTGGCAAGATTGGTCCGTTCGCAGTCTGAGGCTCAGGAGCAAACGGAAGAGGTCAAGCGAGTTAGAGCTGAAGTCCATGATGCTGATCGTATCTACAAGGGGGCGGTCCAGAAGTTGGCGGGGGGCTCCTCGCTTGCGCCCGCCCCTGAGACGGCCAAGCTCAAGCCTCAGGATATGCTGTCTGGCTCCGTCGATATCGGCTCCATCATCAACTGCGACATTCTGGAGGACTTCGCCAAGGATGAGGGCCTGGAGCTGTCGGAGCCGGACCGTGAGGAGATGCAGAAGCGCACGGCGGTCCTTTCCAAGGGCGTCTCAGACATGGTGAGGACGCTGTTTCAGCAGGCGGTCGACCAGGCCAAAGCCGCGCAGGCAGCTCATCAGGCTCGCGAGGCCCGTTTTGCGTGCAAGAGGCGTAAACGAGATGGCGGGCTGAGGCCGGTGGAGGCGCTGGTGTTGGCGAGGCCGCCGACCAGCCTGCGAGTGGTGCAAGGGCCGCGGGCGAAGCCGAGGCCCCCAGGCAGCAGGGGCCTGCAGCCGAGGCGTCGGCTCCAGATGTTCGTGCACGTGCAGATGCTGCTCTTCACGCCTCTGAGTGTAGTGCCGCCCCCCCTCTGCTCGAGGGAGGGGGCTTTGTTTGCTTCAGCGCCATGACTCGTTCGGCCGTTCGTCCAGTATTCGACTATTTTGCGTCTCGAACCTCGTCCGTCGGTTCGAAGTCCAGGATGTCTGGGATCAGACTTTTAAAGCTTTCCCTGTTTGTTTTCGGAGCCGCCGCTCCCGGGCCCACGTCTTGGGTTGCCCCCTGGCCCCTGGCGAGGTAGGAGTTGCCCCTGGCCCCCGCGACGTGGGGCCCACGAGGCCCGTGCCCTAGCCTGTCCCCCAGTGGGTCCTCGGACTTCCAGCTTGAGATAGTCATTATTAATGGGAATTCCTGGGGGGCGATGTACAAGTTCTTGGAGTCTACCTCGGCGCATCTTATTGATTGTCAAGAACATCGGCATACTGCTGCCGACGCGGCTCAAACATCACAGATATGGAAGCACATCTGTTTTAGTGTTGTCTGGGCGCCAGGAGTGCTCGGTGAAGGCGGTGGAGTCTCATCAGGAGTCATGGCGGCTGTTCGAGACGGTCTTGGATGCTGCGAGGCATCAGAAGTTGTCCTTGCCGAAGGTCGAGCCGTGGCCGCGCTGATCCACGTGCCTGGCTGCTCGCTCTTCGCCGTCGTGTCTGTCTACCTGTTCCACTCCCAGGGATTGTCGGATGCCAAGCTGGACATCCTGAGGGCCGTCGGTGTTTTCTATGGAAACCCAGGGGCTCGAGTTCGTCGTGGCAGGGGATTTCACTGTTTCCCTTGGTCCTGTTTGAGACCAGTTTTTCGGAGCTTCGCAAAGGAGTTATCGCCCCCGCGGCGGGGCGCGCGCGCTTCCCTCCCGGGGGGGGTGCTCCTGATTGACTCGGCCGAGGCCGATCTGGAGAGGGCCCTCGGGGTCGACCTTCCTGTCCGCGGCATGGGGGGCGAACGCCCCGAGTTGATCTGGAAGCCGGTCTTGAAACCAGCCGGTAAAGTTAAGAGCCCGCGCTTTAGGTCCATCACGTGGCTTGCTGCGCTGTTGAGGGCGCTCAGGAGCTACCTTTTCTGTGAGGGTGCGGTTCTTTCTCCTGCTGGCCGGGGCGTCGCGCTCGACTTTGTTCGCGTGCCAGGCGGCGTCGCTGTGCAGGCCGAGTCGGACTGGCACCGGGTCTGCCAGGCTAGCGTTGGCTTGGCTTCCCGCTGTCTGGAAGATCTCGCCCCCGCGTTTCTGCCTCCCGCAGTTTCGACTTCTACGGTCTCAGGGCGCATTCTGCGCCAGTCGATGGCATCGGGGGCTTGCCCGCCTGTGGTGCTTCTGGACGGCCGAGCGACGATGGGACTCACTGCGATCCCTATGGCAGTTCGTTTCCCGCGGCGCTGGCCTTGCTCGACTCGGTCGATCAAGCCTGTTTGAATGCTAAGGCGGCGGCCTCTGCTGAGGCCAGGGCGGCCCGGCAGGACTGGGTTCGTGAAGGTTTGGGCAATGGTAGTCGCAATGCTCTGCGTGCGATCAAAGGCCCTGGGCCCTGGGCCCCTAGCACTACTCTCTCGGCCGGTGGTATTGTTGTGGCCGACCCCATGGCTCTCTTGAGGGCCGAGGTCGTCAAGTTCGTTTCGATGTGGGGGTCTGGTGATGGGCTCGGCGTTGACGATTCCCTCCGCGAGCCCCTGTCTGTCTTAGATCCGTCTGAGCTGCGAACTTTTTCTAATATGCATCGCCTCTCCAGTGCTGTTAGTGTGGATGGCTTCCGCTGCCGCTGCTTCGCGCTACTCTGCGACGAGGCTCTTCACTGCCGCGCCCTTTGGTTTTGTGACATGGAGGCCACGGGCGCCCTGCCGCTCCACATCTCTTGGGTTCTCGTGGCCCTCCTGGGGGAGGCCTCGAGGGGCTTCCGTCCCATCGGTGTTTTTTCCGAGCTGGTATCGCCTCTGGGGGCGGGCTCGTCGTTTTCATGCGCAGCGCTGGGAGGCCGAGCGTCCTCGGGAGTTCTGGGCTGCGGGGGCCAGCGGGGGCGCCTCTGACGTGGTGTGGCGTCAGGCCTCCAGGGCCGAGGCTGGGCTCAGTCGTGGCGACGTGGCGGCCTTTGTTTTTTGGGACCTCCAGAAGTATTATGAGCACATCGATTTGCGGCTTTTGTTTGCCCGCTGCCGCCAGCACGGATTTCCACTGGTGATGGCCAGGCTGGCCGTCCGTGCTTATTCGACGGCCAGATGCTTGGCCTTGAGGGGGTTCGTCGAAGGGCCGTTCTCCGTCATCGGAGGTATTGTGGCGGGCTGCTCGTTCGCCACGAGCCTGATGGTGGCAGGGTTCGCCTCTCTACGGTCAAATGCCGTGGAACATCCAGCATTTCGAAGGCTCCGCCGGCCACCTCAGCCCTCCTCTGGCGGCGGTGGCAGCGACGCAATGGCGCAATGGCACAGTGGTGGTGGTGGTGGTGGTGGTGGTAAAGATGATGATGAAGAAGAATGAGGAATAATGATGAGTATGATCACGCTGCTGATGATGCTGATGATGTTGCTGATGATGGTGCTAATGCTGATGTTGTTGTTGATGATGATGCTGATGATGATGACCTTTGAATGCGACTGCCCGTCCGCGCGCACGTTTTCGACTTAGGAAAGGGCCCATGAAGTCCCGGGTGTTGGCGAAGAAGGACATCCCGTAATTTGTGCCTCTCTCTCTATGTGTACATGTCCTTCCCGTTTTCTGTGCCTCTGTCTGTCTGTCCCTCCCTCGCCCTCTCTCTCTCTCTCTTTCTCTTTATGTCTATACACATATCCAGCGACCCATCGGTCTCCCACGCCTCGTGCCGCCTTGGTCGCTCCATCTGCCCAGAGGCCAGTTCCCCTGCCCCTGCTTCTCGACGACTCGCGGTCTGGGGGGCCCCCGCTTCGCCTTTGGCCGCACCCGGTGGAGTGCTCCCAGGCGCCCGGCGCCCCAACGGAATCGGCGCGCGGCGGGTGCCGCCACTCTCGGCCTCTGGAGGGGGGCCTCGGGCCTCTGGACGAGAGGCTGGCCCAAGAGTTATGATGTGCCAACCTAGCCTTGGCCACCAGACACAATTTCGAGCACCAGAAAACAGTACCGAAACTCGAGGGTTTTCAGTGTCGGGGCCTGGGAGACACTCGCCCGACATTGTTTCGACACCCTTTCGACACTCTTTCGACACTCTTTCGACATTTTTCTGGGTGCTCGAAATGATTTCTGGGATGCGGTCCTTAAGTAGGAGGGGGACAACATAGCCCAAGGGATCACCACCCGCTACAACCACGCCAGCCCAGCCCGAAGGCCCCACGTTGCCCTCCGTTCCGTGTGAGGGGCGCGCCGACATGGGTGCGGTGGGCGCATGCGAAGGCAGCCGCCGGGGCACTCGGTGGAGCTCCGCACCGGGGCCACGAAGCGTGTGCGAGGTGTGCCGACGTGGGTGCGGTGGGCAAATGATTGTGCCAGTGGGGGGGCCCATCCCGGAGCGCTGACAAGGACACGGACGGAACCCGCGTGCGCCCCCCAGCCCGAGCTTTGGGGATCCCGGAGGCCATCGATCAAAAGGGGGGGAGTCCCTTATCTAGCCGCCCCCCCTCTGGAGCCTCTTGGGCCCCGTCTGGAGATCTCTTTGTGCCATCTTGGGGCCATCTTGAGGCCTCACGCTCGCATCGGACGCAACGAGGCGAGAAGGTCAACATCATAGATGGCATTTTGATTGTTTGATGATTTTGGCTTCTCGGGGTAGGTCCTGATGGGGTTTCCAACAGCACTTGGATCATTCTTGTGGCCCTCTTGGGGTCTGTTGGAGGAGTGCTGTTAGCTATCTTGAGCCATGTTGGGGTACCTTGAGCGATCTTGGAGGCTATCTTGGGCTTCCTGGGGCCCTCTTGGAACCATCTTGGGGGCCAAAAGACCATCTGACACCTCGAGACCCCCCCCGTCTAGGTCCAGCCAGTGGAGGGGGTCGGCGGAGGTTCAAGACACCCCATAGATAGCAAGCCGTCTAGCTCACTCCTGCCCGCTCCCCCAAGACATAAGTAACACCCGAGCCTCAGCATGTTCAGCGGTCGTCTTTGGATGGACAGCTAGTGGGAACCAAAACCGATCCCATGTGCGCGACGCTGGGGCGAGGTGCGCTACGCGTGCCAGGCACGCCACGCGCGCCAGGCACCCCTGGGGCCCGAGCGTGCCAGGCACGCCTGGTGCGCCAGATGCGCCACGTGCTCCGCGTGCGCCAGGTGTGCCGCATGCTCCAGCCTCGCCAGGTGCGCCACGTTCGGGGCACGTGCAGAGTGTGTCAGGTGCGCCTGCGCACGTGACAGCACACATCGGGAAACATGTCGGCCCCCACCATCCTTGTCGAAAGCCAATGCCCATCATTGTGTCTGGTGGGCCTGCGCACAGGTGGCCATACGCCACCACCCCCGCCGTCCCTGCCAAAGGGCACTTAATAGTGATCGCTGGGTGGCCGCGCATGATCCAGATTTAGCCGCGAGGTGCATTATATTTTTTTTTGGTTGGGGATGGTAGCCCTGCGCACGGCAGGCACTATGCTGACATCCCCGCCGTCCCTATCAAAAACATTACAAAGTGTTCGCGGGCCTCACGAACATGACTCAAGACCTTGCTCCGAAGTATATTTTGAATTGTTTTTTGATAGGGATGAGGGGGGCGCATCGGGTTGGCCGCGCTTGCTCAAAATGTGGAGGCAAAGTGCGTTTGCACTGTTGTTTGACAGGGATGGTTGGGGTCCGCATGGTTCCTGGTTGGCTGCCGGTCGCCTGGGGCAGGGGGTGTATATGAATAGGGAACAGTGACAACCCCCTCCCCGAATGGGAAGAGGGGCTCTTGGAAGAGGGAAGAGAGACATCGTTAGAGCGCTTGCGCCCAAAGGGCTGGCGGGATTTGACGTGAGGGTTTACTGCAACATCGTTGATGCATTTTGTGTTTGCAATGGTCCTCCTCCTATTCCCCTCGAGCTCTCACTGATGGCCATTGTGCTCCGCAGCGACAAACAGGGATGCGTTCATGCGCGCACGCCTGGGCCTTGAAGGATGCGCGACGCGAAAACCATACAACATCGCGAGAAGGCGCGACCGTAGCCCCAGACCATTTGTACGTCGCATTTTACGGGCCAGATCGACGTGTGATGGTGCCGGAGCCCGAAATGGGGGGCGAAGCCTGGCGTGAAACACTGCCGCGTTTGTCCCGGATCGCATCCCTCGTCCTTTTTCTTTCCTTGTTCTCCGCGACCGTCGGCTCGGCGCCCTCTTGCGCCGCCGTGACCTGGCCTCCCGTTCCCCAGGGCGGGCGAGCGAGCGAGCGCTCCTCCGGCTCTCGCCCCTTTGGGCGGGACGACAAGAGCCGCAGCCCTTTGAGGAAGCTTTTTTGGCCTCGTGTCAGAGTCACGAACTGTTCCCTCCTCCTCCTCCTCCTCCTCCTCCTCCCCTCCTCCTCCTCACCCTCCTCTCCTCCTCCTCCTCCTCCTCCCCCTCCTCCTCCTCCTCCCCTCCTCCTCCTCCTCCTCCTCCTCCTCCTCCTCCTCCTCCTCCTCCTCCTCCTCCTCCTCCTCCTCCTCCCCCCCAGAGTCACAAATTGCAACGTCTGGATCTCAGAGACCTGCACTTCTGGTGCCTGACGAATCGGCGAAGTGCACCTGAATTGCAGGCGTCTCCAAAAAGACACTCCCGCGTAGGCCCACAAGGCTCGGAGGAGGACGACGACGAGGACACGAGCACGCAGGGGAACGAATGACGAGGCGACAGGGAAGAGGAAAGACACGCAGGGCCCCTGCTCTCTGCGTCTGTATCTCAGGGGGCGATGGGATCCGTCCCTCAGCAAGAGCGCGCAGCGCGGGGCAACTCGGGGACTGCGAGGGTGCGCTCCTCCGCGAGGGTATCTCGCACGAGGCGCTGGCCGCGGACTGCGCGCGACTTTTTTTTGCGCGCGATGGGCCGCAAGGGGGCACGCGCCAGGTACGTTAGCCCGTGAACGCCCCGATCCTGTTGTTGTTGTTGTTGTTGTTGTTGTTGTTGTTGTTGTTGTTGTTGTTGAACATTATTTATTCTAAAAAATAATTATTGTTGGGCCCCCTGGTGCGCGCCCCCCCTGCGCCGCCTAGGCCGCAGCTACATTTTCATCATTTTCGTGAGGAAGCCTCAGAAAAGAGGGTGTGTACAGGATCCGGTTGTTTTGTTGTAATCCGCTTTCCCTTGCAAAAAACAATAGAAAATGACATTTCTTGTTCTAATATAATCAAATTTCAAGAATCCCTTGCAAAAAATAAGGTAAAGTGGACATTCGCGCGCGCAAGACGAAATCCTTCCAAAACCTTAGTGTTCGTAGCGATTTTAACATAAAAACATCAAAAAACCAATGGTTTTTCAACAAAAAAATTGTCAAAATCTCATCCCGCGCGCTCTTGCGGATTCGTAGGAAACCCAACACTTTTTAAACATTTCTGTCAAACGGGCTTTTGCGAGCAACTTTTTCGAACTTCTGCGACAACGGTTGCGCACCTGCCAGGGCCATCATCCCTGTCAAATAATACCATGCGGGACACATTCGTTTTTTCTTCGCGCGCGCACGCCGTCGTCGTCGGCCGCGGGGCCCTGAATAGTAGCCACGGTCGTCCGCATGCCACGAAGTGAAGTGTCCGAACGTCATAGGGCGGGAAGCTGGGTGTGGGTGGTGGCGAAGAGTCGTGTGGATATTTGGTAGAGCTTGAACCGGCCCCCCCACAAAGTGGGGGTATTGGCTGGCGTCGCATGAAAACCCTGGCACTGGTGAGAACACTGAGCGTTCGGGTAAAGTGATTGTTGTTGTTGTTGTTGTTGTTGTTGTTGTTGTTGTTGTTGAACATTATTACTTCTAAAGAATAATTATTGTTGGGACCCCTGGTGCACGACCCCCCCGCCGCGCCTAGGCCGCAGCCTCATTTTCATCATTTTCGTGAGGAAGTCTCAGGCAAAACGGGGGAGTCCGGATCCGGTTGTGTTGTTACGATCGGTTTTCCCTTGCAAAAAATAAGCTAAAGTGGACATTTCTTGTTCTAACATAACCAAACTTCAAGAATCCCTTGCAAAAAATAAGGTAAAGTGGACATTCGCGCGCGCAAGACGAAATCCTTCCAAAACCTTAGTTTTCGTAGCGATTTTAACATAAAAACATCAAAAAACCAATGGTTTTTCAAAAAAAAAATGTCAAAATTTCATCCCGCGCGCTCTTGCGGATTCGTAGGAAACCCAACACTTTTTAAACATTTCTGTCAAACGGGCTTTTGCGAGCAACTTTTTCGAACTTCTGCAACAACGGTTGCGCACCTGCCAGGGCCATCATCCCTGTCAAATAATACCATGCGGGACACATTCGTTTTTTCTTCGCGCGCGCACGCCGTCGTCGTCGGCCGCGGGGCCCTGAATAGTAGCCACGGTCGTCCGCATGCCACGAAGTGAAGTGTCCGAACGTCATAGGGCGGGAAGCTGGGTGTGGGTGGTGGCGAAGAGTCGTTTGGAAATTTGGTAGAGCTTGAACCGGCCCCCCCACAAAGTGGGGGTATTGCCCGCCTCCTATGAAAACCCTGGCACTGGTGAGAACGGAGTGTCCCCACGTGCTAGTAATTGTTGTTGTTGTTGTTGTTGTCGTTATTCGCACCGCTTGCTGGCGCCGGTATACAAGGAGTAATAGGGGCATCTTACTCCGTGTTCACGGAGTAATAGTCTCCTACTATTCCGTGCATCGGATACACGGAGCAATAGCGGCTTATTTCTCGGTGTGTACGGAATAATGGGCGTTTTTTGTTCCGTCTTTCGGGAGCCCGGAGTAATAGGGGCTTGTTATTCCGTGTATACTGAGTAAAAGGCGCTTAGTATTCCATGCGTCGGATACACGGAGTATTAGCGGCCTATTTTTCAGTGTATGCGGACTAATAGGCGCTTATTATTCCGTGTATCGGATACCCAGAAAATTAAGGGCCAATTATTTTGTGTATGCGGAATCATACGCGCTTACGAATCCGTGTATTGGATACACGGAGTAGTAGCGGCCTATTGCTCCGTGCGTACGGAGCAACACACGCTTATTATTCCGTTTATCGAATACACGGAATAATACGGGCTTTGGATTCCGTGTCAAGCTGTAATAGGGGCGTATTATTCCGTGTGTGCGGATACTAGGAGCTTATTATTCCGTGTATCGGATACACGGAATATTTCAATATGGGCGTATTTTCCCGTGTATGTGGCTTATCAAGCGCGGAATATTCATTGCATTGAATACACGGAGTAATGGCGGCCTACTACTTCGTGTGTTCGAAGTAATAGGCGCATGCTATTCCGTGTGTCGGATACACTGAATGACAGCTGCCTATTCTTCCGTGCATACGGAGTAATAGGCGTTTTCAATTCCGTGTATTGGGTACACGAAGTAACAGGAGCCTATTGCTCTGTGTGCGCGGAGTGATCGGGGTATAATTTTCCGTGTATCGGACACACGGAGTATTATGGGTTTTTTTTTCTCCGTGTCTGCGCAGTAATAGCCGCTTATTACCCCCTGTATACGTACGGATACAAGGAGTAATAGTTGCCCATTACTCCGTGTTTAAGGTTACACGAACTAATAACCGGTTATTTACCGTGTATACGGATACACGGAACAATCGTGGCGTATTGTTCCGTGTAAACGGATACGCGGAATAATAGCGGCCATTACTCCGTGTATAAAGAGGCACGGAATGATTGCGACTTATTGTCACGTGTATTCGTGTATCCGTACACACGGAGTAAGAGGAGCCTAGCATTCCGTGTATACAGAGTAGTAGGCGCTTATTATTCCGTGTATCGGATACACGGAGTAATATCGGCCTATCGTTCCGTGTATACGGAGTAGTAGGCGATTTCCGTGTAGACGCAGTAGTACGCGCTTAATATTCCGTGTATCGGGTACACGGAGTAATAGGGGCGTCTTACTCCGTATGTACGGATACACTGAGCAATAGCAGCCCATTGCTCCGTGTATACGGGTATACGGATACGTGGAGTAGTAGTTGTGTGTATACGGATACACGGAGTAGTAAGGGCCTATTACTCCATGTATACGGAGTAGCAGGGGCCACTATTCCGTGTATCGGATACACGGAATAATAGCGGTCCACCACTCCGTGTATACAGAGCAGTCGGCGTTGTCCGCGTATACGGAGTAGTCGGCGTTTTCCGCGTATACGGAGTAGTGGGCGCTTTCCGTGTATACGGAGTCGTCGGCTTTTTTCCCGTGTACACGGAGTAGAAGGCGTTTGCCGTGTATACGGAGCAGTCGGTTTTTTCCATGTATGCGGAGTAGTCGTTTTTTTTTCTGTGTGTACGGAGTAGTCGGCGTATTCCGTGCATACGGAGTAGTAGGCGCTTACTAATCCGTGTATCGGATACACGAAGTAATAGTGGCGTATTATTCCGTGCATCGGATACACGGAATCATAGCGGCCTATTGTTATTCCGTGTATACCGGCGCCAATGGGCGTCGCCGGTTCGTTGTTGTTGATGTTGTTGTTGTTGTTGTTGTTGTTGTTGTTGTATCTTCATTTCTGAAGAAGAATTATCGTTGATCCCCCCTCTGGTGACCGTTCTATTTTTCAATTGCAGTGCCTCCTTCGGGGCTCGCACCCGGCTTTTTATCAGGGAAGGCGTCGTATCACCAAACTGGGCCCTTGGCCCCCGACTTACGACAATAACGACTCCAGCCCGATACGCCCTCACAATTTATTCCGAAATCGCGCTCTCGCGCGGGACATCGTCACACTTTATTCAGAAATCGCGCTCTCGCGTGGAACGTCTTCGCAATGTATTCAGGCGCTGCGCCCTCGACGCTCAGGAATCACGCTCTCGCTTTGGCTTTTCCTCATGGATTATTAGATTCGCGCTATCGCTCGAGACATCCTCGCGATCCATGCAGTACTCACGCTTCAGCAACCCGCCTGCTTGACCTAGCCGCTTGGGTCCGCCTTCCCGACCCACCCGTGAGGGTCTACCCGCCCGATGGGCTCGTTTGGTTCTGCCGCGTGTTTTCTGCTCCTAGCCCCCCTTCTGCGAATCCCGTGCTCCATCGTCCCATAGCTTCGGGGGATGCATCAAGCCCGCGCGGCAGGTAAGGAAGATATGCTCCCAGAGGGGGTTACGATCGAAGACGAAGCGGGTGGGTCCCGAGAGTTTAAGATATAAGTGTTGGGTGGCACGTGGACAGGTAAGAGCGATCAGTCTTACATTATTGTTTGTTGTTGTTGCTGCTGTTTTTTTTGTGTTCGCAATCTATGCAGGCACCGCGCCTTCGACACTCAGGAAGCACGCTCTCGCTTTCGCCTTTCCTCACGATGTGTTTTGGATTCGCGCTATCGCTCGAGACTTCCTCGCGATTCATGCAAGACGCACGCTTCAGCAACCCGCCTGCTCGACCTGGCCGCCTGGGCTCGCCTTCCGACCCGCCCAGTCTTAAAATGATTGTTGTCGAAATGAATTCTCATGTCCGAACAAGAATTATTGTTGCTCCCCACCACTGCACATTTTGTTTCCATTGAAAGTATTCCCTTCGGGCTTGCGCATTTTTTTTTTTTTTGGAAAAGGGGGCATTTTCCTGCTCAAACTGCGTTGTTTGCCCCCAGGCTGCAGCAACAACAATTCCCGTTCTATATTTCCTCATATTTTTTTCCCATATCGCGCTCTGACGCGGGGCTTGCCCACAATTTTTGCAAGAATCGCGTTCTCGCGTTGGACTTCCTCGCAATTTATTCAAACGCCGCGCCCTGGAATCACGCTATCGCTTTGGACTTTTCTCACGATCCATTTTGGAAACGCGCTATCCCTCGAGACTTCTTGCGATTCAAACAGGGCTCACGCTTCAGTAGCCCGCCTGCTCGACCTGTCTTCCCCCGTTTGAGGGGCTGCGCTCAATGAGCGTGGCATGTAAGGAAGATATACCCCCAAGGGGGTACGATCGAAGACGAAGAGGGTGGGTACCGAGGGTTTGGGATATACGATCCACGTTGAGTAGCACTCGCGCAGACAGGAGCGAGCAGTCTTAAAATGATGTTATCGTTGTTTTTGTTGTTCATCTTCTTCTTAGTGTTCTGGCGCTAGTCTGTTGTTTTTTTTTATGTTGTCTTGTTTCTTTTCTTGATATATCGTGTTTTATTGCTTTCTGCCTCCGTCGGCGAAGCTCTGGCCAGTTCGAGCGCGCCTCCAGAAGCAGTGCCATTGGCGACGACGGGGGCGGAGGCTCGAGGCCGCCCTCAGAGAACTGGCGCCCGGGACGAGGACGTCGGCGCCACCAGGGCGTCCTCTGACACTCGGCCCGCTCTCGGGGGGACCTTCGGGGTCGGTGCCGATGCGAGAGCCTTGGCATCGCGCTCGGGCGTGTGCGCATTTCTTTTTCGGCGGGGGCGGGCCATCGAGGAGCACTTCGAGTCGCCCTGCGAAAACTATGCGCACCAGATCGAGCACTGGCTCGGGGAGTGGGCGTCCGAGCGAGGGCCAGGAGTGCGGTCAGCGGCCTCCGGGCGGCCCGCGGGCAGTTTCTTCGCGCTTTGCGCGGGAGCAGCCGTCCAGGACCCCGGACCGCCCGTCGCGCCGGGGAACAAGACCACGGCTCCGCCTCCTCCGCCCCCTTCGCCTCCTACTCTCTCCGCCTCCTCTCTCCTCCTCTCTCCTCCTCCTCCTCCTCCTCCTCCTCCTCCTCCTTCTCCGCCTCCTCCTCTCTCCGCCTCCTGTCTCTTCCTCCTCCTCCTCCTCCTCTCTCCGCCTCCTCTCTCCTCCTCCTCCGCCTCCTCCTCTCTCCGCCTCCTCTCTCCTCCTCTCTCCGCTCCTCCTCCTCCTCCTCCTCCTCCTCCTCCTCCTCCTCCCCTCCTCCTCCTCCTCCTCCTCCTCCTCCTCCTCTCTCCGCCTCTCCTCCTCCTCCTCCTCCTCCTCCTCCTCCTCCTCCTCCTCCTCCTTTCGCTATCTTCGGCCTCCAGGGGGCCTGGCCAGGCCTCGGGACCGCCAGAGGTCACGACGCCGAGGGTCCAGGACATGGCTGGCCCCAGGAGGCATCCTAGTGGCTCCAGGAGGGCAGCTCCGCCTCGCCGGGGTTTATCGGTCAGCCCGCAAAGTAAGGATGGAGCGGCTTTCCAAGGTCACCCTGGGTTACCCTGGGTGGTACCCCCCTGGCGGGGGTCAGCCTCGCCTCGTCGTCGCGCCGCGGCGGGGGTCGGAACGCCTTTGGCGCGAGGTGGCTGCCCGCGACGGGGGTCGATGTGGGGCTGTCGGCGGGGGTGACGCCCCCCCCGACGCTTACTAAGAAACTCGGAGTGCGAGCGACTTTGCAAGTTTACCCTTTGACATGGCCTTCCCAGGCCCTCGCACCCTCGTCGTGCGTCCTGGCTGTACGGGTTGACCGTAGGACTCAGGCAAGCCCCTCAGTATGGAGAGAAGGAGAAGAGGCACCAACGCCACCAGGGGGCCACCTCCAGCGAGGAGGTCCACGATGCCTCTCCGAGCCGGGGATGGGGGATGTCCCGAGCGAGAGGGGAGACCACACCCCCCTCCCTGGCTCCTCGCGCTGGTGGTCCCTGGTGGTGTTGGTGTCGGCTTTCAATGCTCCTGTCAGAATTTGCGTGAGATCTCCATCGCCGCCCTGTCAAGATCGCACGACGCGGCGCCAAGAGTCAGACGATCGCAAGCATGGATCAAGGGGGCGTGGATTAGCTACGGGTCCTGTTTCCATGGAGTCGCGGATCTCCGCTGCCGATCGAGGCGGCACCGGCCGCACTTTGGGGAGGGCACCCCGCCCCCGATCTATGGCCTTGGCGACCGCGCGCCACATCCAATGATCGCTGATCCATGTTTGCGCGCCGTCCCCGTGATGCAGGGTGGCGCAACACCCCCGCCCGTGCGTGCCTCCAGCCTGCAGAGGTGCTCGCCTCGCTCTCCTGCTTGAGCTTAGCCTTCGGGTGTACAGATCAGGAGCGAAAGAAGGACGTACATGTACATGAATCCACGCTGGTTTCGAGAGCACGCATTGCACAAATGTTCGTATCACGCGGCCGGTCTCGCGAATCGAGGGGCCGTGTTCATGTACATAGCTGGGCGCGTACGTCCTTTGTGGGCTCCCTAACAGAGGCTGAAGCGAAAGACAAATCCATGTTCTGCGCGCCCCCGATATCAGTGCCAGCGTGAGGCCTCCCTCGCGGCTCCGTCACGATCGCCCGAGGCCGGCGCCGAGAGGCGCCCCAAAATCCCGCCCCCGGGCGGCCCGTGCAGACCCCCCCCCCCCGCCCCCGCCTCCGCCCCTCCGCGTCTATGCCTGCGTGCCGGCGCGCCTGCCTGCCAGCCATCCTATCTGTGTGTGTGTGTGTGTGTGTGTGTTCGGGGGAGCGTAAGACCCGGGTTTGCCAGGACTCGGGTTCGCCATCGTTTTTTGACGACCGCGCCTCGGATTTTGACGAGGAGGAGTTTTGTGGGATGTCTGCAGCGGGAGGCCTCGTCAAAATGCAGGCTCGGCCTCGTCATTTTTTTGACGACCTCGTCGGGGATTTCCGAGTCCCCCGTACCCGGGTCTTACGTCTCCCCGATGTGTGTGTGTGTGTGTGTCCAGGAGGGGGAAAACACACAGACACAACTCATCGTCGATTCCCAGGAAAGTGTGGACACATGTGGGCAGTGGGGGGGAAGGCAAGAGCCGAGAACATGTAGGGAACTGTGGGGAATCTTCCTGTTTGTGCATGTTTATTTGTGTGTCTCAGGGCCCCTTCATGTGTGTGTCCCTGAGCGGCCCTCGCTCCTTTTCCCCGTCCCTTCGGCCGCTGCCCCGCCTTCCTCCCTTTTCCTGCACTGTGGCACAGCTCGCTCCAACGGTATATCCCCGTTTCGACTGCCCTTCCGCCAGCGCAGTTGCTCTGCCTAGCCGCCGACGTAAAAGGTGTGTGTGCGTGTGTGTGTGTGTGTGTGTGTGTGTGTGTGTGTGTGTGTGTGTGTGTGCGTGAAGGGGCCCCAGGACACACAACTAAATACACAAATAAACAGATTCCCCATCTTTTCCCATATTTTCTGGGTTTTTGTCTTCCCCCCCCACTTCCCATATTTTCCCATATTTTCCTGGGGATCGCCGATCAAGTGTGTCTGTGTGTTTTTTTCCCTCCTGAGTGTGTCAGTGTCTCCTCACACCACGCATCGCTGCACTTGCCAGTGTGCACGACATGTGCACTCCGCCTTCGGCACTGCTCGATCGCAATTGGCATTTCCATCTGCCGTCCGCGCCTAAGGATTCTCTGCGCCGCCGACTTGAAAGTGTGTGTGTGTGTGTGTGTGTGTGTCTCTCTCTCTCTCGTCCACGCCCACGCCGTCGTAGTGCTCCAGCGCGCACCAGGCCAAACTGGGGCAGAGAAGCTCTGGCGACCTCGAGGAGGACTTCGACCACGGGGGCGCCGTCAAAAAGAAGGACGCGCCCTTGGGAGGGGGAGGGCCCCGATGTCCTCGCGCCGTCAAAATCATGACTAAGGAAGTTTGTTTTTATGTGTTGTTTCGCTTCTCGGTCTCCGAACGCCCTTCCCAGGCCCTGGGGTCGTCAAACAGTTATCTGGGACGTAAGCCTGGTCCTTGGGAAGGGTCCAGACCTCCTTGGAGCCACTCATGTAAACAAAGCACGACGTCGGATGTTTGGGGGGAGGAGGACGAAGACGAGGAGGAGGAGGAGGAGGAAGAAGAGGAGGAGAAGTGGCAGCGTTCGGAGAACACCAATGCTGTCAGGAATCAGGAATCAGGAGGAGGAGGAGAAGGAGGACTGGGTGGGCGAGGTCGTGGAGGAGGACGACGAGGAGGCAGGAAGCTGACGATGACAAGTCGTGAGAGCGAGAGGAGCAGCAGGAGCATGATGATGATGGTGAGGATTCTGATGAGGATGAAACTGATGATGATGATGGTGATGATGATGATGATGATGATGATGATGATGATGGTGATGATGATGATGATGATGGTGATGACGGTGACGATGACGATGATGCTGATGCTGAGGCTGATTATGATGCTGTTGCTGATGCAAATGATGCTGCTGCTGATGATAATGATGATGCTGATGCTGATGATGATACTTATGATGAGGTTGCTGATGCTGATGTTGCTGCTGCTGATTCTGATGATGAGGATGTGAATGATGATGCTGATGCTGATAATGATGCTGATGATGATGTTGCTGCTGATGCTGATGCTGCTGACGATGATGCTGATGATGATGCTAATGCTGATGCTGCTGGTTATGATGATGACGAGGATGCTGTGGAGGATGATCGGTGATGATGCTGACCAGTATGATAATGATGATGATGATGATGATGACGATGAGGATGATGATGATGATGATGATACTGATGCTGAGGTTGATGCTGATGCTGATGCTGATTATGATGATGCTGGTGCTCCTGATGATGATGATGATGATGATGTTGATGATGCTGATACTGATGATTATGATGATGCTGTTGATGCTGATCATGATGGTGATGACGGTGACGATGATGATGCTGATGCTTAGGATGATGATGCTGCTGTTGATACTAAGGATGCTGCTGCTGATACTGATGATGCTGCCGCTGATGATGATGATGATGATGATGATGCTTATGATGATGTTGCTGATGCTGATGATGCTGCTGATTATGATGATGAGGATGTGAATGATGATGATGCTGATGCTGATGATGATGCTGACGATGATTTTGCTGATGCTGATGCTGCTGACGGTGATGCTGATGCTGATGCGGATGCTGCTGCTGCTGATTACGATGATGACGAGGATGCTGTGGCGGATAATCGGTGATGATGCTGAACAGGATGATGATGGATGCTGCTGATGCTGATGCTGATGCTGATGCTGATGCTGATGCTGATGATGATGCTGATGCTGATGCTGATGCTGATGAGTAGGATGAGGATGATGCTGATGCTGATGCTGATGCTGATTATGATGATGCTGATACTGCTGCTGCTGCTGCTGCTGATGATGATGATGATGATGATGATGATGATGATGATGATGATAATGAGGACAATGGTGATGATGATGCTGATGATGATGATGATGATGATGATGATGATGATGATGACGGTGGTGGTGGTGAT
>CAUYUJ010019499.1:35000-40000 GCA_963575745.1 Prorocentrum cordatum
TGTCGCTGACGATAATGCTGATGCTGATGATGATGCTGATGCAGCCGCTGATGATGATGCTGATGCTGATGCTGCTGCTAATGATGATGCTGCTGATGATGATGATTCTGCTGCTGGTGATGATGCTGATGCTGATGCTGTTGCTAATGATGCTGCTGATGATGCTGCTGATGCTGATGCTGATGCTGGTGATGATGTTGCTGATGCTAATGCTGATGCTGATGATGCTGATGCTGATGATCATGATGATGATGCTGATGCTGATGTTGCTGATGATGGCAATGATGATGCTGATGCTGATGATGCTGTGATTATGCTGGTGACGATGCTGATGTTGCTGCTGCTGATGATGCTGCTGCTGATGATGATGATGCTGATGCTGATGATGCTGATTTATGATGGTGATGATGATGGTGATGCTGATGCTTATGCTGCTGGTGATGATGGTGCTGATACTGCTGCTCATGATGACGGTGATGGTGGTGATGCTGATGCTGATGATGATGATGATGCTGATGTTGATGACGGTGATGATCATGATGCTGATGATGATGATGATGATGCTGATGATATGATGCTGATGATGCTGATTATGATGATGTTGGTGATGCTGATTATGATGATGATGGTGGTGGTGATGATGATGCTTATGATGATGATGCTCATGATGCTGATGATGATGATGATGATGATGATGATGATGCTGCTGCAACTGATGATGATGAACATGATGCTGCTGCTGATGCTCATGATGCTGATGATATCATGCTGCTGCTGATGCTGATGATGATGAGGCTGATGATGCTGATGCTGATGCTGCTGCTGATGATGATGATGCTGATGATGATGATGCTGATGATGCTGCTGCTGCTGCTGCTGATGATGATGATGATGATGATGATGATGATGATGATGATGATGATGATGATGATCAGGAGGAGGAGGAGGAGGAGGAGGAGGAGGAGGAGGAGGAGGAGGAGGAGGGGGAGGAGGAGGAGGAAGATGGGAGACGGTGGATGGAGGCAGGAGGAAGGCTGAGGGGAATCCAGGAGTACGAGTAGGAGGAGGAGGAGGAGGAGGAGGAGGAGGAGGAGGAGGAGGAGGAGGAGGAGGAGGAGGAGAGGAGGAGGAGAGGAGGAGGAGGAGGAGGAGGAGGAGGAGGAGGAGGAGGAGGTTGAGGAGGATGAGGCGGCGGGGGAGGAGGAGGAGGAGGAGGAGGAGGAGGAGGAGGAGGAGGAGGAGGAGGAGGAGGAGGAGGAGGCCGTAGCCATTTTGGCATAAGTCCGTAGCGATTCGGCTCCGGGCCTGACCTTCTGGCAAGGGGGAGACGGCCCCCACATATTCCCTCGTTTGCCAGGTCAGACGAGGGTGAGGCATTTCAGTGAGCTCCTGCCACAGCCCAGTTTCCACGACGATTATCCCTAGCCCACGCTTGGGCACCCCATGGTGCCTCCTCCTGGTCACAAGCCTCGTGGAGCTTGGCGCTGTGGGTCTTGTGGATGTGCTAGAAACCTGTGGTCATGGACATGGTGCAAGCACTGCGGGAAGAGTCGGCGAGATGTGGATCCCAGTGCTACATATGCGCCAGCACCGTGGCCTGACTCCAAGCATGCCCGTGGCTCAAGCCCGCCTCCGTTCATTGAGCAAGGCACCGTGTCCCCCGTTCCGCACCAGCGACGGCACCTCCCTTTCCAATGCGGAACTGGAGCAGCTGGTGGCACTCTGCGACGGATTGCAAAAAAACCTAGGATTGCAAAAAAACCCTTCGACGGTTTTTTTTGCAATCCTTCGACGGGTTTTTTTGCAATCCTTCGGTTTTTTTGCAATCCTTCGGTTGGGGACTCCACCACAGCGAACATGTGCAGAGCGAAGCTGGCTGGGACCTCCCCAGCTGCCCGGAGCCGCCTGCGCAGCCGCGGGCAAGCGAGGCCAGCCGCCTGCCCAAGCAGTTGGAGGGCAAGCTTCAGAAGATGTCAGCAGTGAAAGAAGGACGTACATGTACATGAGTCCACGCTGGTTTCGAGAGTTCACGTTGCGCGAATGTTCGTATCACGCGGCCGGTCTCGCGTTTCAAGGGACCGTGTTCATGTACATAGCTGGGCGCGTACGTCCTTTGTGGGCTCCCTAAGATGGTGGGTCAGTATGACAAGACACAGCAGTATTTGGGACAGCAGGGCCAGCAGATCAAGGAGGTCTTGCGCCAAGCGCAGGAACAAGAAGAAGCTTACCGCCAGGCTGTTCAACAGGTGCACACGGCTGTCATCGGTCCGTCTGTTGCGCCAGCCGATGCAACCAAAGTCAGTCTGGCGGCCATCTCGGATGGACAGGTGGAGATCCGCCTCGACCCCAACTACATGTTTGGACTCATTGAGTTTGTGGGCCTTACGGCAGAGGATAAGGATGAGGCCGCTTCCCGCGGCAAGAAACTTGAGGATGAGCTTCATTCGGCATCTGCCGCCATGCTTGGTATGCTCAAGGCCCAATCAGAAAAACTACACGAGCAACATGACGAAGAAAAGACCCACTTCCAGAAGAAGCGCCGAGGTGACGATGGCCAAGACGTCGATCCTGGACGCAATCAACAAGGGGATGGACCTGCTGCAGCTGCATCCACCGCGCCTGCAGCTAAGCCCAAGGAGGATGACAAGAAAAAGGGATATCTTCGCAACGAAACTAAGTCCATTGCCGAGAAGGTGGTGAAAACAGGCACGCACACGGCTACCAACCCGTTGGAGATTTCGCAGCGAGGATAGCCCTTCGATGCGCCTACGACTCTGCCGTGCTACCCTAACCCTGAGATTGTGGAGACGGTGCAGCAGATGGAGCCCGTCACTGGCTTGCTTGAGCCCCCCCAGGCGCTTGCGAGGACCAGTCACGTGGGACCCTGCTGCGCCGAAGCGCTGGAGGGAGGGGTGAGCTCTTTACCCCCTCACCAGGCCTGGGACAGCCCAGGGGTGAGGACATCATCTACAGCTGCGCCGTCCTGTCCGCTGTCGACCTGGCCACCGATTGCGTTCTCGACTTTGCCGTCCTACCCTGACCCCGAGATTATGGAGACGGCGCAGCAGATGGAACCCGCCACTGGCTTGCTTGAGCCCCCCCCGGGGCTTGCGAGGACCAGTCGCGCGGGGTCCTGCCGCGCCGAGGGGTGAGCCCCCTACCCCCTCGCTCGGCCTGGGACAGCCCAGGGGCGAGGACATCTTCTACTGCCGCGCCGTCTGTCCCTTATCGACCTGGGCGCCAAGTGCGTTCTCGACTTCGCCATTCTCGAGACGGTTCAGCAGACAGAACCCGTCGCTGGCTTACTCGAGCGCTGATTGTGCTGCGATATGAAGGACGGCGGTGACAATCATGATTGCGATGTGGATAATTTCGATGAATTATGATGTTTTGTGATGATGGTGATGATGATGTGGCTTGTGATGCTGATGTTTGTGATGCCGATGACGACACGACGGCGACGACGATGATGACGATGATGATGCTGATGCTGGTGTTCATTCGTTAGCGTGATGATGACGACAAGTCTGGCGGTGATGAGTAAGAGAAGGAGGAAGAGGATGAGGAGGAGGCGGAAGAGGATGAGGGAACGACGGAGGAGGGACGTCATGACTTTGCCCGATGTCATAGATCCCGGGGGGCCTGCGATAGGGGCCGTCAGCCCCCAGAGTTCGTTTTGACCGCCGCGCGTACGCCACCGAAGTGTTTCGAGGTGCGCGGCGCAATTCAGGTACATCGGCCAGCCCGTGTCGGCCTGTAAATGCCGACCCAGAGGGTTGTGCTCGCACGCTCCCCTGCTTCGATACCTTTTTTTCTCTGTCGCGAGCGGCTCACGTGATGCCCGTGTCCATGCCTTCGCGGTCGGGACACCGATCGGCGATCACATGGATACCCGAGCCCGCGGGTGCGTTCCAGGCGGGGCATCCGGTGAACACCTTGTGCGCACGGCGTCGCAGCTGAGAGGCCCAGCCCGCGAAACTGTGACCATAGGTGTGTTCCCCGCTCCCGATTCTGGGTGGCCCCGCCGAGAATGTTTCGAGGGTGTCAATGGCGCCTGGTTTTTCTCATCCGACGAATCTGTGACCCGAGAAAGACCGGTGATCGAAAACGTGACCGACAATATGGCCAAAGACGCAGTTTGACCGAAACTGTGACCGACATTGGACATCGATGTGATTTCGAACCAGGCATTTCGATCGCACTGGTGCGTTCGGCAGAGTTCGGGCCCGCGCTTCGTGCACAGTCGCGCAGAGTTCCGGGCACAGCTTCGGCCGCTACACCTTAGGCGATGCTTAAGAAAACCTAAGTTTTCGGCCAGAGTCTTGATTATTCTTAACTTGTCAATGTAAATCCCAAGATTTTGATAGAAGTTCTGGGTTTTTATTCCAGTTCTGAGACTATGAATTTCTTAACCCATGATTTCTTAAGCATTTCGCAGGGTGTACCCCCCTGACAGAGACGAGGCTGCGCGAAGGCCGCTTCGCCCTTCTCGCGAGGCCCCTTGAACAGCTCGCTCGTCGCTCGCCGCAGTGGAGGATCAGCGCGCGCCGCGCGCCTGCGGATGAGCATTCGCCCGCCCGACGCCGCGCGCGGGTTCGCGCGTCGCTCTCTCTCTCTCTCTCTCTCTCTCTCCAGGAGGAGAGCTACTATCAGGAGAAGCTCAGCTCGCACAAGCCGCCCCTCAAGAAGGCCTTCCTCCCTGCTGCACCCCTCGACCCATGGGCCCTCCGCCTCCTCTGTCTCCTCCATTCTTCCACTACCCCTGTCTCTCCCCCCCTCTGCCTCCTCCCTCTCACGCGTGCCCCTTCCTCTCTACCGCTTCGTCGTCGTCGTCTTCCTCCTCCTCCTCCTCCCCCTCAACCTTCTCCTCCTCGCGCCAATGGTCCTGCCAGCCCACGGCCCAACAGAGGCTATGGGCTCGGATGGACGCTAAGTTGCAAGGGGCCCCACCGTCGCGATTGGCGGCGGTGGCGGTAGCGGTGCTGCTAATATTCTTGAGC
>CAUYUJ010019499.1:47500-75000 GCA_963575745.1 Prorocentrum cordatum
ATGATGATGGTGATGACGATGATGCTGATGCTGATGCTGATGATGATGCTGATGCTGATGCTGATGCTGACGATGTGATGATGATGATGATGATGATGATGATGATGATGATGATGGTGATGGTGATGGTGATGGTGATGGTGATGGTGATGATGATGATGATGATGATGAGGATGATGATGATGATGATGATGATGATGATGATGATGATGATGATGATGATGATGATGATGATGATGATGATGCTGATGATGCTGCTGATGACGATGATGACGATGATGATGCTGATGCTGGTGGACGCCACGTGGAGCCCGCCATCGCGGAGGGCCCGCGGTTCTGCGCCCTCAGGACGGCTGCCACCGGGCGCGGCCCCGCGCGCGCAGGGCGGGGCCTCGCCGCGCCGCGCCCCTTCGGCGCCTCGCCCCGCCACCTCCTCGCTCCTCCGGGGTCGGTCGTCGCGGCTCCTCTCACACAAGGTGGGCGGGTCCCGGAGGTTCCTCCGCCCTCCGCCCTCCTCCCTCCTCCTCCTCCCTCCTCCTCCTTCTCCTCCTCCCTCCTCCTCCCTCCTCCTCCTCCTCCTCCTCCTCCTCCGCCTCCTCCTCCTCCTCCTCCTCTTCCTCCTGCGTTTGGGTCTCGCTCGGAGCAGAGCCCTGCTCGCGCGCGTCCTCCCGCCTCCCTCCTCCTGCGCTGTGGTTCTTGCCCCTCCTTTCCCCTTCGCCGTGATGAGGCTTCGGATGCGTCTCGCCGTCAGCCCGACCGCCTGTGGGACTCACCTCGCCACAGACGCAACAAGTGCCTCTCGCCTGCAGGCCCTCCGATTCATAACTGCCACACGCCTTGCGGCTCCCTGGGGGCTGCCACCTGCGCAGCTGTCGCCACTCTCGTGGGCTCCCGGGAGGTCCAGCGGAGTGCGTCCCACGCGCATCCAGACTAGACCTCGCGGTTCCTTTGGAGGGCTGCCATGTTCGCAGCTATTGCCACACTCACGGGCTCCCGGGAGGTCCAGCGGAGCAGAGGGACACGCACACCCAGTGGAGACCTCGCAGCTCCCTGTGGGCTGCCAGCTGCGCAACCGTCGCCATTTTTGTAGGCTCCCGGGAGGTCCAGCGGAGCGGAAGGACACGCACACCCAGTCCAGGCCTCGCGGCTATGCGGCTCTCGCCGTAGCGCCGCGCATACTCTTCTCAAGTGTTCTCAGCACCTGCACGAACGGAGGGGGGTGGGAATCAAAAGAGCTGCTCCCGCTTTAGTGCCGCGCGCATTTGTTTTTGTAACGAATGTGCGCGGCGCTAAGTTTCAAAAAGCTACACTGATGGATGTCGGCTTGTCTTCGAAGTGCGGCTCTCGCTGAACATGTTTTCAAATCCCACGGCACCGAAGTCATCATTCGTGCAACAACTACATGGATGGAGCGCGGCCCTCTTTCGACGTTAAGGTGTCGGATGGGACTTCCAAGCGCTGTCTACGACAGTAATATGGAAAGTACACACAGACACAATTAATCGTCGACCACCAGGAAAATATGCGAAAATATGGGAAGTGGGGGGGAAGACAACAACCTAGACAATATGGGAACATATGAGGAATATTTTTATTTGTGTGTATTTATTTGTGTGTCCCAAGGCATCTCTCGTTTAGCTGAAAGATGGTGGGTGGATCCTTGACAAAACGGGGCCTGGCGTGACTGGCAGGCCCATGGGACGCTCGTCATTCAAGACAGGCCGCTCCCGCACGGGAAACGGTTCTTTGCATGGACTTCCGCGGAGGAGATTTGGGACTGGATGGCGTAATTCGGCATCGTTGCTGCATCTTGGGCTTACTGTTGGCCCCTCCTCCTCCCCACCTCCACGGCCTTCCTCTTCCTCCTCCTGCCTCTCCTTCTCTTGCACCTGTTCCTCCTCCTCCTCCTCCTCCCTCCCCTTTCTCTTCTCCTCGCCCTCCCTGCCTCTCCGACCTCCTGCTGCTCCTCCTCTTCCTCCTCTCCCCTCGTCGTCGTCGTCGTCGCCCTTCTCCTCCTCCTCCTCCTCCTCCTCCTCTTTCTTCTGAGGGCGGCGACCCTCATCGGCGGCCAGGCCTCAGGGCCAGTGGATTCTGTTGCGAGGGGTTCTCGTGGCCTGGGGCAGGAGACCTGCCCGTGCTACAAGAACCTCATGGCGTGGGACATGGTGAAACTGTGCCCTGGCGAGGGTACGGAGAGGCAGGGAGAAGTAGTACTAGTAGTAGTAGTAGTAGTAGTAGTAGTAGTAGTAGTAGTAGTAGTAGTAGTAGTCGTCGTAGTCGTAGTCGTAGTCGTAGTCGTAGTCGTAGTCGTAGTCGTAGTCGTAGTCGTAGTAGTAGTAGCCTAGGCTCTTTCTCCTTCTTTCGGATGATGCCATTGGGGTTTTGTGTGATATTGTTGGGGCTTTCGAAAGACGATTGGAGTGGCCATCTGCGTGGATACGCATCGTGTTTGTACTTCAGCGTCTAGGTGGTGTCAGACCTCTTGGGCCTCTTCACGTCTTGTGCCGTATCCAGTCTAGGCTTCGGAGGCCCTTGGTGCAGAACTGGCAAACATTCAGTTTTCAGAGCTTCTGGTGGGCGGTCAAAGGGAGATCGTCAGAGAAGTACGCGTAGACATCGAGTGCGTGGCCTGAGTACTCCACTGTCAGGGGGATGTCTACCGCGACCATTTTGCTCGATCTGAAGAAGGCGTTTGAGTTTGTACGTCATCGCTTGATTCAGGCCGCCATCGAGAGTAGCTTCCCATTATGGGTGGTCCGTCTCTTGACTTTCATGTATCGTATGCCAAGGCTTTGGACGTGCAGGGCATTGCCAGCGATGTGATACACGTGAAGCAGACCATTGCACCTGGCTGTCATTTGGCGACGGCGATGCTGCAGCTTCTGATGTTGGGACCTCTGCGTCAAGTGCAGTCCAGTGTCAATGTGAGCGTCTTCGGCTTGCAACGCAATGGGGCGTATGAGCGTGTTCAGAAGGATTTCGCTGGTGCTCCCAACATGCTTGTTAGTCTGTTTGTTTTTTGCGGTGGATATGAGACTTGCTGTGGATAGGGGCAGGGTTGTCTCAACTTGTATCTCCTTGCGACGTGGCCTCGCGCGTTTTCTTCGCAGGATTGGCATGCTGGGTGTCGCCGCAGAGCGTAATCTTGGTGTTGACTATTCTGTTGGGCGTGTGCAAGGCAAACCAGTTGTTAAGGCGCGGCTGAGCACTGTCACGGCGAGACGCAGGAAGCAGCTGGCTACCTCGCAGGAAGCAGCTGGCTAGCATGACGCGCGCCGCCCTTGAAGGCGCTGTCAGCTATGGCACTGCAGTTTTGGGCCTGAACAGCGGTGAGCTCAACCGATTGCGATCACTGGCTGGCAAGTTACATGACCATCATCCTGACTGCCGATCCAGAACACTGGCTTTGATGATTGCACCGGACACTGAATTGGATTCGATCTTTCGTGCTACGCGGCTGTCAACCAAGTTTCTTCTGCAGTACTGGTGGGAAGAATGGTTGCCGAGGAGGTCTACCACGGTCGCGGTCAATGCCGTTGCTACCCCTGTTGCAACGCTGTCTACGCCGTGGCGGTCTATTCGTGGGCCTTTCCTTGCTACCGTCGCTGCCTTGCACCGAGTTGGAGTGGTTGTTGAATCGATGACAGTATAGATTCTGCCTTGCGGTTCCACCTGGAGACCCGCCGAGGTGTACATCGCTGTCATTCGCGTCTTAATTTAGCCCATCGTTAATTTCCTTCGGTCCGAGGCCCTTTTCCCAACATCGTGCGCATGTGAGGTCTTGTTTCATCGGGGGCCAATGGCCGGTGTATCGCCAGTGGGCTGCTGGCTACGATGTGCAACCCTTTTGCAGTGTCTGCCTGCAGGTGCGTGAGTCTGAAGTAAGTGGCACGCTCTTGCAGCGGCATACCATTTGTGAGCGTGCTGATTTTACTGACTGGGAAAGGACCGCCTTCTTTTCTCCCTGGCCTTGTCGAGGCCGCTGTGAGTTCTCCGTTTGCGTATGTGTTGGCCGAGAGGTGCATTGTTCCCATGCCTGAGCTCCGTAGGCCTGATGATGAGAACGTTCCTTGGGAGCTTTGGTACATCGGCTTCCTTGAAGACCTCGCGGAGGATTTGTTTATGGATGGGTCGCTCTTTGGAGGCGACTGGCCAGAGTATGCGGCTGCAGGATGGGCGGTGTGTGCTTTGTCGTCGTCGTCGCTTGGTCGTCGCGCGCTTCGACAGCCGCGAGCCATTGCCTGCGGCCCTCTCTTGACCATTCTTCCGTCCACTAATGAAGCCGAGCTGGCTGCGTTTTGCTTTGCCCTCAGGCATGAAATGCCAGGCGGTGCGATCCATGCTGACAGTGACTACGCGTGGAGAGGAGTCTGTGTGCGAGGCCAGCAGGAATGTTGCCATTGCCTCTCCTCCCGTGCTGTCTTGTGGCGTGATGTTTGGAGGCTGGTTCACGATAGATGTGGTGATGACTTCATTCGGCTCGTTATGAAGACCAAGTCTCACCCTTATGTGGAAGATTTCCGTCTCGGACGCACCACTCCGAGGCCCAATGCAGGTAATTGTCTTGTCGGCATTTTTCGCTCGCTGGGCTGGGCAGGCGGCCCGTCTGCCCGAGGTTCAGCGTGACCTCATCCAGCGTCGGTTTCAGATCTTGAAGCAGTGGGCCAGGTTGTACGCCAGTGTTGGGGAGGGCGACGACACGTTCCACCCGTCGCAGGTTCAGAGAGGCCGCCCTCCCCAACCCACCCTCCATCTTGTGCAGGACAGGCCAGTTTCCTTGTTTGAGCGTGCTGCTGCTGCCTCTCGAAAATTTCTCAGTGAGGGTCTTGCTCCGCATGCGCTTGTGCAGTTCTCGCTCACTCACGATGTCGTGCTCGTGTGTTATGTTTCCTGTCAAGGCATCTGTTCTGGTCGCATAGGCACTCTTGGTCACCCTTGTAAGCCCAAGAGAACCGCCTTGGCCACCACGATTTGGGATCGTCTGGAACGAAGTGGGTATAGGCATGTTTCTTCTCGCCGCCTGTTGCATGTCCGTGATAAGAGCACGGTTATGCTTTGAACGGGTTTTCCATTTGCTTGCTCATCGGAAGCTCTCTGGCGCGCGAGGTCTTGCCCATGAGGAAGAGGACCAGGAGGACTAGGATGTGCATGGGGATGAACATGATGTTAATGATGATGCGGATGCTGATGCTGATGATGCTGATGAGGATGCTGATGGGGATTATGTTGAGGATGCTGATGATGAAGAAGAGGCGGATCATACTGGGAATGATGGGATCGGATGGGTGGATGATGATGATAATAATGATAATGATGCTGTTGCTGATGATGATGATGATTATGATGGTGATGATGACGGTGATAATGATGATGATGACGATGGTGATGATGATGGTGATGATGATGATGAGGATGAGGGTGAAGATGATGATGATGATGGGGATGATGATTTTGATGACGATGATGATGGTGATTATGATGATGATGATGATGATGGTGATGGTGATGATGATGATGATGATGGTGATGATGATGCTGATGATGATGATGATGATGATGATGATGATGATGGTGATGATGATGATGATGATGATGATGATGATGATGATGATGATGATGATGATGATGATGATGATGATGATGGTGATGATGATGATGATGATGATGATGATGATGAGGAGGAGGAGGAGGAATAACAGGATGATGAAAAGGAGGAGGAGGGGAGCAGGAAGAGGAGGTGGTGGTGGTGGAGGAGGAGGAGGACGACGAGGAGTAGGAGGAGGAGGAGGAGGAGGAGGAGGAGGAGGAGGAGGAGGAGGAGGAGGACGAGGTGATGAGGAGGAGGAGGAGGAGGAGGAGGAGGAGGAGGAGGAGGAGGAGGAGAGAGGAGGAGGAGGAGGAGGAAGAGGCACTGAAGGAGGAAGAGGGGGAGGAACTGGGAGAGGAGCTAGGGGAGGAGGAGGGGAAGGAGGAGGAAGAGGAGGAGGAGGAGGAGGAGGAGGAGGAGGAGGAGGAGGAGGAGGAGGAGGAGGAGGAGGGGAGAACGAGGAAAAGGAGGAGGAGGAGGAAGAGGAAGAGAAGGAGGTGGAGGTGGAGGTGGAAGTTGAGTAGGGAGGGAGTGAGGGTTGGGAAAAGTGGGATGTGAGAAGGCTGGGAGGGAGGGGGGAAGGGAGGAGTCGACAGGAAGGGGTGCGGAAAGGAGCACCGCCGGCGTGGCACTGTCCCTCGCCACGCGCGAGGTACGAGAGCCTCGTCAAGGCGTATGAGAACCAGCTCCTGGAGCCATGCCCGCTCCCGTTGGTCTCCGGTAGGAGCCAGTGCCGCGCCCGTTCCAGTCCCCGTGGTGAGACAACATCCCTCCCGCTCTCGTCGCCCCCCCCTGTCAGCTTTTCCCTGCGGCCTCGTGCCCTCTTTCGCACGGGGGCGGTGCGAGCAGTCGAGCAGTCAAGACGTGCCCGGAATCTCGAGGCTGCTCGCAAGACGCACCGCGTCTGTGTTCCGATTGCGGTGTAGGCTTCTGGAAGCGAGCAGTTCCCTCAGAGAAGGCTTGCGGTGGCCCGGAGGTGGGGTCTGCCTTTCCTGCAATCCTCCTTCCTCCAACTTCCTTGCTCCCTCCCCATCCCATCCTTTCTCCTATGCCTCCCACGTGGGGTCCCAGTAGTAGATGGGGCCGGAGGATGGCGCCCGATGCGTTGGCGATACGGCTCGATGTGGATCATTTTCTCCATGCCGATGGTGCCGATGCATCGCCGACGTCGCCAAAGCATCGCCGATGCATCGGCTACGCATCGGCGGTCATCGGCGATCATCGGCGATGCGGCGCGGTCCTCCGACCCATCTTCTCCGACCCCATTCGTGCGGGTCTCCACTGGAGAAGGCCTGGCTGCGCTCCTCCTCCCTCCCACCACCCTCCGCAGGGTGGATGGTTAGGGCCGCGGCGTTTTGTGTGGCCGCCGGGCAGGGCGTGGCACACATAGATGCTGTGAGCTCCAAACTCGTGGCCCTCCACAGGGGGGGGGGGGGGCCGGACGGGGCCAGGGCGAGGAGAAATCCGTTCCAGAGCGCGCTGGAACGCTCTCAGAGAGCAGGCCAGAACGCTCTGAGAAGGCCGCGGCGCCCGAGGCATCCTCCAGAGCTGCCGGATCTCAGATATTCTCGATGCGTGTGCCATCACCCGATGTTAGCCTCGTCCTGGCTTCGTCTCAGGGGGGTGGGCCCAGGCGGCGCTGCGGAGCACGACGTCCACAGAAACACATCCATACACCACCACCGTGCCTGGCCTGAGCAGGAGGAGGAGGAGCAGGAGGAGGAGGAGAAGGAGCAGGAGGAGGAGGAGGAGAAGGAGGAGGAGCAGGAGGAGGAGGAGGAAGAGGAGGAGGAGGAGGAGGAGGAGGAGGAGGAGCAGGAGGAGTAGGATAATGCCTCACACAGCCCTTTCCCCCTAGGATGGTGTGCAGGCCCTCCCTGGCCGAGGCCAGGAGGGCGTCTATGTATATCTCTCTCTTTATATATATAAATATCAGATACTTATACAATTCTATATATATATGCACATATGTGTATATATACATATGTACAGCTATATATATATATATATATATATACTATGCCAGAGCCCAGAGTGGCCCTGGCCTGGCACGGCGGTGGTGTGCAGATGCCTTCTGCGTGTACGACTCAGTCGGGCATGCCTCTCTACAGGAAGACAATTCACAGATAGCCAGAAGATAGTCTCGGTTCGATTTTCCGACAATTTTTGAATATTTTTGGATTATGTGTCAAATTCTTCCAACATCCGCTTGCAGGAAGACATGCCCGACCTAAGTGTATGTCTGAGGAAGGGAAACTACACACAGGCACAACTCAGCGTCGACTTCCAGGCCATCAGGGGAAACGATGGGAAGCTGGAGGGGGAAGACGAGCATCAAGAGAATCTGAGAGATGATGGCACGGCGCCGGTGGTGTGCAGGAGCGGAAAAGCACACACAGACATAACTAAACGTCGACTTCCAGGACCATGCGGGACAACAGAAACATGGAGAGTGGGAGGGGGAGACGAGCATCACGAGAGTATGAGAAAAGGTTGGACATCCTGGGATCTGTGTGTGTGTACTTCTTGGTGTGCCCCTGGGCCCATTCAGCGACGCTTCCTCCTGCCGAGCCGATCCGATCCACCCGTCGCCCCCATCTTCACTCGCAAGGCCCCGCGGGGCACCCTGTGACGCCGGCCAGGGGCGCGTGCCGCAGCCGACCACCTCGTCGCCAGGCAGCTGGCGAGATTCTCGGGAGCCGTCGGAAACGTTCTCCCTCCAATTCGGCGGCGAGCCCAGGGGGGGAGTGCAGATCAGAGGAGGACAAGGTGCCCATGCCCCTGCCCTTTCCTCGTCTTTCCCTTTTTGGGCCTCCTGGGACACCCTCGTCGCCACGGCTAGATTCGCATCGAAATTCTTGTCAGTTTCGCCTCGAAATTCTTGTAAGAATGCACTGTGGGAGAGGTCTGGGGAGTAGCAGTATTGGTACCTTTCTTGTTTCCTCAGCACAGGGGGCGTCCCTTCTTAGAAGGCTCGGAAGGCTTCCTGCCGTCTGAGAAGTTTCCCAAGCTTTCTCTGGAAACACAGGGCTTCTCCGAAGGCCAGTGGGCTTCTAAGAAGCCCCGCCGCCTTCTGAGAAGGCCTGCCCCCTTTCACTGCCCCACTGGGTGCGCCGCCGACCAATCCTTCTCCTCCCTTCCTCCCTCTGCCGACAGCACGCCTGGGCTGGAAGTGCCTGAGGCGGTCTCTGCACAGGAGGGGGCGGTTCCTGAAGGGCCAGCATCCGGAGTGCGGCGAGGGAGCGACGATAACCGCGGGCTGGCCTTTACCCCGTATAAAGCACTCAAGACTTCTGTGTGCCCTTCTCTGCATCGGCCCGCGCGTGGCGCCGTTCTCCTGCTTCGGCCCGATGAGCCCACAACTTGCAGGGGAAGGCGCTTGTGGCAGTTCTCGGCCTCGGCGGGGGGGGGCCCTTGCCAGGTCCAGGGGAGCGTCAAACAGTTTCTCGGAGGAGGAGGAGGAGGAGAAAGAGGAGGAGGAGGAGGAGGAGGAGGAGGAGAAAGAGGAGGAGGAAGAGGAAGAGGAGGCGGGGGAGGAGGAGGAGAAGCGAGGGGGAGGAGGAGGAGGAGGAGGAGGAGGAGAGGGAGGAGGAGGAGGAGGAGGAGGAGGAGGAGGAGGAGGAGGAGGAGGAGGAGGAGGAGGAGGAGGAGGAGGAGGAGGAGGGCCCCTGGCCCAGGAGGGGGTCCCGACCTCTGGGGAGTCGCGCTGCGCACTGCACCGCGACGTCGGTTGTTTTGTGGGACAGGCACTCCAGGTTCGGAGGGGGGACGGAGCTCCCGGGGTCTCTTGGATGCTCGTTTTTGGGACCTCGGGCCCTCCCAGTGTGGATACATGTTCGACTTCTGCTCGAGTGCAGCTCGACATTCTAGCTCGATGGGAGGTCGATTCAAGCTCGGTCCATTAGATCTGAAAAAGGTGCTGCTCAGAGTCTTGGGCGCCCCCAGACTCTGGGGGTTTGGGGTTGCTCCGACTTTGTCTCTCGCTGTCCGACTGTGTCTCCTCGCTCCTACCCCCTGCCTCCTTCTCCCGGTCTTCCTCCCTATTTCTCTTCCTACTCCCTCTTCGCCTGCTTTTCCAGGTCCTTTTCTTCCTCTTCCTCCTGTTCCTCCTCCTCCTCCTCCTCAACCTCCTCCTCCTCCTCCTCCTCCTCCTGCTCCTCCCCCTCCCCCTCCTCTTCCTCCTCCTCTTCCTCCTCCTCCTCCTCCTCCTCCTCCTCCCCCTCCTCCTCCCCAAGAGGCCTCTAAGACGCCCAAGATGGCCTCCAAGACGGCCCTGAAGCGCCTCAAGAGGACCCCACATCGGTTCAAACAGGCCCCCAAGATGGCTTCCGACGGCGTCAGACCCGTCAGACGGGCCAGGAACGCTTCAAGACGGCCAAGGAGAGGCCCCCAAGACGCCCCCACGGCCCCAAAGAGGCCTAAGGAGGCCCCCGTGAGGCTTCCAAGAGGCCCCCGGGAAGCCTCCAGGAGGCCCCACAAGAGTGCCCAAAGAGGCTCCCAAGAGGCCTCCTCCTCCTCCTCCTCCTCCTCTTCCTCCTCCCTCTCCTGATCCTCCCCCTCAGCCTCCCCCAAGTGTTCCCCGAAGAGTTTCCGGAGCGGCTGGGGGAATACATAATCAGATAGCTTGGCCAAGCTGGGGCCCAACGTTTGGCCACATAGGCGCTTCTCAAAAAGGCTGGGGGCGGCGGTGATTCGCCGTAGGCGTCTTGGATCCGCCGCCCCCTGTGCTTGCCACAGGGGTGGACGGCGTGCCAGACATTTTGCTGAGATTCTGATTTTCAAACCCTTCCCAGTGGCCTTCGGCCCAGACCGCCTGCCCTCGGAAGGACCAGAAGGTGTGGCCACATCGCCACTAAGACGGCCCAAATGGCCCAAGATGGCCACCAAGATGCCTCCAAGGCGGCTAGGATCGCTCCAAGAGAGCCCAAGACGGCCCCAATATGTTTCCAAGACGGCCCAAGATGCAACCGAGGCGTTCCAAGATGGCCCCAAGATGGCCCAGGACGGCCCCAAAGGCCCCCAAGAGGCTTTTAATGCAGTCCAAGAAGCCTCCAAGGGGACCTGCAGGAAGGCCCGAAGAGGCCAAGACAGCTGATTTCCCGTGGGCTCTTGATGGATTTTAACGTTTTCGGCCTGCCGACGGCCCAGTGCCGCCGAAGAGACCCCCAAGATGGCCCCAAGAGCGCCCAAGAGGCCTCCAAGACGGCCCCACGACGGCCTCCAGACGGTCCAAAAGGCCCCCAAGGCGCCTCCAAGACGGCCCACGAGAACTCCAAGGCGCCCACTCGTCATCGTGGTTGTCGCCGTCATCGTCGTCGTCGTCATCGTCGTCGTCGTCGTCGTCGTCGTGGTCGTCAAACCTCTTCCAGTTTCCTAATCAAACCCCTCTCCCTCTCCCTCTCCCTTCCCCCTCCACCAACCCCCCACCCCCCCTCCACCCCCCCCTCCACCACCCACCTCAGCCCCCCCTCCACCTCCCCCTCCACTCCCCGTCCAACTCCCCCTCCACCCCTTCGGATGTCCCTTGGAACCTTTTTGGGAGCACCCAGGGGGCTCCAGAGGGCCCCAAGTGGGCTCCAAGACGCGCCCCAGAGACCACTGAGAGGTCTCATCCAGACGCGCTGATCGATGACACCTACTAGCGGTTTCTGAGGCCTCTCTTGGGCCCCTCTTGGGCCCGTTTGGGGGCCCTCTTAGGGCCTTCTTGGAGCCATCATGTGGGCCAACAAGGGGCCCAAGAGGGCTCCAAGAGGGCCCCAAGAGGGTTCAGGAGTTATGTACCAGCGGCCGCTGGGTTGGTACATAATTCCTGGGGCCCTCTTGGAGCCCTCTTGGGGCCCTCTTGGGGCCCTCTTAGGGCCAACCCGGGCCCCAAGAGGGCTCCAAGAGGGCCTCAGAGGGCCCAAAGAGGGCCCCACGAGTGATGTACCAGCGGCCGCTGGGTTGGTACATAATTCCTGGGGCCTTCTTGGGGCCCTCTTAGGCCAACCAGGGGCCCAAGAGGGTTCCAAGAGGGCCCTCAGAGGGCCCCAAGAGGGCCCCAGGAATTATGTACCAGCGGCCGCTGGATTGGTACATAATTCCTGGGGCCTTCTTGGGGCCCTCCTAGGGCCAACCAGGGGCCCAAGAGGGCTCCAAGAGGGCACTCAGAGGGCCCCAACAGGGCCCTAGGAGTTATGTACCCGCCCAGTCTTAGGGACCCCTTGGAGCCATCTTATGGGCCGATGTCCCACGGCGGGTAACTCCGATGTCCCACGGGGGATACCGGGTAACTCCGATGTCCCACGGGGACCACCGGGTAACTCCGACGTCCCACGGGGGACACCGGGTAACTCCGATGTCCCACGGGCCGATGTCCCACGGGGACCACCGGGTAACTCCGATGTCCCACGGGGACACCGGGTAACTCCGATGTCCCACGGGGGGGCACCAGGTAACTCGTGCCCAGACCCCCCCTTGCAAGGTCGAGTTACCCGATGTCCCCCGGGGGACACCGGGTAACTCCGACGTCCCACGGGCCGATGTCCCACGGGGACCACCGGGTAACTCCGATGTCCCACGGGGGACACCGGGTAACTCCGATGTCCCACGGGCCGATGTCCCACGGGGACCACCGGGTAACTCCGATGTCCCACGGGGGACACCGGGTAACTCCGATGTCCCACGGGCCGATGTCCCACGGGGACCACCGGGTAACTCCGATGTCCCACGGGGGACACCGGGTAACTCCGATGTCCCACGGGAGGCCACCGGGTAACCATGCCCAGACCCCCCTTGCAATGTCGAGTTACCCGATGTCCCCCGGGGGACACCGGGTAACTCCGATGTCCCACGGGCCGATGTCCCACGGGGACCACCGGGTAACTCCGATGTCCCATGGGGGTCCACCGGTTTACTGAATAATGCCGAATGCGCCCCTTGCAAGGTCGACTTACTCGACGCCCCTCGGGGGACACCGGGTAAGTGGGGTGTGTGGAGCGCACCCCCCGCTTACCCGATGTCCCCCAGGGGACACCGGGTAACTCATGCCCGACTCCCCCCCGTGCAAAGTCGAGTTACCCGATGCCCCCCCCCTCGCCACCGGGTAACCCGTGCCTAAGACCCCCCCCTGCAAGGTCGAGTTACCCGATGTCCCCTGGGGGACACCGGGTAAGTGGGGGGTGTGGAGCGCACCCCCCAGTTACCCGATGCTCCCAAGGGGGGGCGCCAAATAACTTATGCCGTCGTCGTCGTCGTCGTCGTCGTCGTTGTCGCCGGTCGTCGGTCGCGGGCCGGAAAAATTTGAGGCTTCGGATCCGTTTCGGGGCCCCCCTGGGCCCCGAGGGCTCCAAACCCCTGGGGAAAAGCAGCAGCAAAACTTACCACTCCAGGTCGAGGGCGTCGTCGTCGTCGTCGTCGCCGTCGTCTGCGGGTCGAGAGCTCCAGGATGGGGCCGAAAGCTCCGGGTTGGGGTCGGGAGCTCCTGGACGGGGTCGAGAGCTCTGGGGTCGAAACAGGGGCCAGGAAATTTGGTCCAAGTATCGCTGCCTGGTCCTGCAGGGGCTGGGTAAGGGTGCGTTTACACCTCCTCGTCGTCGTCGTCGCCGAGGAGGAGGAGGAGGGCCCCAGGAGTTCTGTACCACCGGCCGCTGGGTTGGTACATAATTCCTGGGGCCTTCTTGGAGCCCTCTTGGCGCCTCTTGGGGCCCTTGGGGCCCTTTTGGGGCCCTCTTGGGGCCCTCTTGGGGCCCTCTTGGGGCCCTACAGGGCCAACCAGGGGTCCGAGAGGGCTCCGAGAGGGCCCTCAGAGGGTCCCAAGAGGGTTCAGGAGTTATGTACCAGCGGCCGCTGGATTGGTACATAATTCCTGGGGCCTTCTTGGGGCCCTCTTGGCGCCCTCTTGGGGCCCTCTTGGGGCCCTTTTGGGGCCCTCTTGGGGCCCTCTTAGGGCCCTCTTGGAGCCCTCTCATGGGCCAACCAGGGGCCCAGGAGGGCTCCAAGAGGGCCCTCAGAGGGCCCCAAGAGGGCCCCAGGAGTTATGTACCAGCGGCCGCTGGGTTGTTGCACAACTCCTGGGGCCCTCTTGGGGCCCTCTCGGAGCCCTCTTGGGGCTCTCTTGGGGCCCTCTTAGGGCCCTCTCGGGGCCATCTTATGGACGGCGACGACAACGACAACGACGACGACGATGACGACGACGACGACGACGACGACGACGACGACAAAGACGACGACGACGACGACGACAACGACGACGACGACGACGACCACGAAGATGGTGGTGACGACGACGACCACGACGACGACGATGACAACGACGACCACGATGACGACGCGCCCGAAATCAGCCGACAAAGCGACCTAGTAGTTAAACCGACAAGGTGTCCTTCTTTTGGCGCAGCGGCTCCGAGACAGCCTGCAGGGCAGCCTCTTTTTGGCCGCATCGGCTCCGAGAAGCCTGCAGCTCGGCCCCCGGTGACATTTTTTCGGCCCGCCCTTTCAAGGCCCCACGGCCGGCTCTTGGGTCGAGGAAGAAGAGGAGCAAAACCAGGAGAATCAGGAGCAGGAGGACGAGGAGGTTGAGCAGGGGGACAAGGACGAAATGAGAGGCCTTAAGCGGCTCCGAAAACCCTGCAGCTCAGCGCGGTCTGGTCTCGGAGCCGCTTCTGGCCTATCATTCCGTCCTTGACCCCTTGCTCAAACTCCTCGTCCTCCTGCTGCTCCTGCTCCTCTGGTTCCTGTTGATCACCTCCTCGTCCTCCTGCCCCTCCTCCTCCTCGACCCAAAAGCTGGCCGTGGGGCTTTGAGATGGCGGCCCCACAAAACATCACCGGGCCTCGGGGTGATATGTTTTTCCTGGGGGGGGCAAGGGCGTCCGCAGACGAGCCCGCGCTGAGCTGCAGGCTTCTCGGAGCCGCTTCGGGCCTCTGATTCCGTCCTTTCCTCTTGCTCTTCCTCTTGGACTGTTTCCTCGCCCTTTGGGGCCCTTTTGGGGCCATCTTGAAGTCAGCTTGGGCCGTCTTGGGACCATCTTGTGGACATCTTGGGCCGTCGGACAGCCGAAAAAGAAAACGCGCCCAAATTATTCAACAATTGAAGGGAATAAATACAACCATTTGGGCATTTCGGGCTCTCCTGGAGGTCCTCTTGAAGACTTCCTAGACTGTCTAGGAGGCCCCTTGGATCCCCTTGGGGCCCTTGGGGCCCTCTGTGGCTGTCTTGGGACATCCTGGGGCTATGTCGAATCGTATCGTTGCCATCTTGGACGTTTTGGAGCCGTCTTGAAGGCCATCGTGGGCGCCTTGGAATTCTCGTGGGCCGTCTTGGAGGCGCCTTGGGGGCCTCTTGGACCGTCTGGAGGCCGTCATGGGGCCGTCTTGGAGGCCTCTTGGGCGCTCTTGGGGCCATCTTGGGGGTCTCTTCGGCGGCACTGGGCCGTCGGCAGGCCGAAAACGTCAAAATCCATCAAGAGCCCACGGGAAATCAGCTGTCTTGGCCTCTTCGGGCCTTCCTGCAGATCCCTTTGGAGGCTTCTTGGACTGCATTAAAAGCCTCTTGGGGGCCTTTGGGGCCGTCCTGGGCCATCTTGGGGCCATCTTGGACGCCTCGGGTGCATCTTGGGCCGTCTTGGAGACATATTGGAGCCGTCTTGGGCTCTCTTGGAGCGATCCTAGCCGCCTTGGAGGCATCTTGGTGACCATATTGGGCCGTTTGGGCCGTCTTGGTGGCGATGTGGGCCACACCTTCTGGTCCTTCCGAGGGGCAGGCGGTCTGGGCCGAAGGCCACTGGGAAGGGTTTGAAAATCAGAATCTCAGCAAAATGTCTGGCACGCCGTCCAACCCTGTGGCAAGCACAGGGGGCGGCGCACTGGGGGCGAGGAGGAGGAGGAGGAGGTTGAGGAGGAGGAGGAGGAAAAGGAGGAATAGGAAGAAAAGGACTGGGAAAAGCAGGCGAAGAGGGAGTAGGAAGAGAAACAGGGAGGAGGACCAGGAGAAGGAGGCAGGGGGTATGAGCGAGGAGACACAGTCGGACAACGAGAGACAAAGTCGGAGCAACCCCCAACCCCCAGAGTCTGGGGGCGCCCCAGAGTCTGAACAGCACTTTTTTCAGATTAGCTCGATGGAAGCTCGATGTTTGGCTCGACGTCAGCTCGATGGCAGGTCGATTCAAGCTCCGTTCCTCTCGGCGGACGTCCGACGCAGCACCGACGTCGACCGAGTGGCGCGAGTGGCTGCACCGGAAGCTCCCCGGCACGAGCGTCTGAGGTCTTCGTTCCTCGGCCAGGCTCCTCGTCGTGCGCCGCCTCGTGTGCAGGCGGGCGCCGAGGCGGCGGGCCTCGCTCCTGTGCCGGAGGGGCCCTCTCTCGGGGCTGGACAGACCTCCTACCCTGACGCGTCGATTGAGGAATTGGCCGTTCTCGATTCGCGCGAGGGCGCCGCGGCCGTCATTTTTGCGGGTCCAGGTCCGCGGGTTTCGGTCCCAGGCCGTTGTCACTAAGGGGCGGTGTACGAAAGGGAGGTTTGTCCACCGCCGACTCTCGCGCAGGAGGCTGGCCATCCGTGGCCGCCTCGGCCCGGGAGGCCAGCTCGGCGGGGCGAGGGTGCGGCGGGAGGCGCGCTCACCGTGCGCCTGGGCGCCGGTGGGGCCCGACGTGCACCATGGCTTGCGCAAGGACCTTTGGCCCTGCGCGCTGGTTCCCGCCCCAGGTGATGTCTTCAACCGTTCTGCGTTGCCTCTGCTGCTGTCGGTCCTCTCTTCGAGGGACTTAGGTCGTGCCGGTGACCCACGTCGAACTGGGGTCCGAGCAGATGGGGTCGGAGGATGGCGCCGTATCGCCGATGCGTTGACGATGCGGCTTGATGTGTAGCCCTATATTTCTCCATGCCGACGGTGCCGATGCATCGCCGACGTCGCCAATGCCGACGCATCGGCGATCGTCCGACCTGGTGATCCAGGTGGACAGGTTTTGAGGCTCTTGAGTCAAGGGGGGAAAACCACCCCGACCCCGATGGTTGGCGTTTACGAAACGGTTCTGGGCGTTTGCTAAGCAGCCCTGCCCTGTTCGATTCCTTCTTGGGGTGCGCTTGCTAAGCGCCTTGGCTTGGCGGGGTGCTTGTTGTGAGTTTTTTTTCCCCACCCATTCTGTAGGGGGGCCCGAGAAACGACCCTCAGCCCCAGCCAGGACCAGCTGGATCCTCAGGTCGGGAGTGGGGGTCCTGGCTGGGGGTGGGGGCGGGCTGTGCTGTCCCCATCGACGGCCCCGCAGCTGGGATCGGTGGCATGCCTCGCGACTCGGCGGCGCCCCCCCTTGGCATCCTCGCGTCGGGGAAGCATCAATCCCGACGCGGGCTGTTGGGGCCTTCTTCGGCCTTGGGGGGCCCCTTGCTGCCGCCTCTCGTCCATCGGATCTGGACCTGGGCTTGCGCCCGATCTCCGCCGGCACGTCATGACTGATGTAGGAGAAAAGTGGGTGTGCACTGCGGGTGAAAACAGCTCCTCATCCCAGGGGAGTCCAAGATCAGAGCGGGAGAAGGTACCGATACCGCTACCCTTCCCTCGTTTTCTTTTTTCTGGCCTCCCGTGAGGCCCTCGTCGTCCTGACTGGATTCCCTTCAAGCTCCTGGCCAGACCGCATCCCGGGAAAGGTCCAGTGAGTTGCGGTATCGTCATGTTGTGGTTTCCCGTGGGGACTACGGGGATGTGGATTGAATTGCCTGGCCCATCAAACCGCCCAGATGTCATGGATTCTCCTTCTTCTTACGCACCGAGCGCGTTCCACTACTCGCGACGTGCCTACTCGCAAACGGCTGAACAAAAAGCATGTATTCCTTCATGTAACGGATCGTACATCACTCGCGGCGGATCCAGGCCATTTGCGAGTAGTTACTCTTGCGTGTAGTGGAACGCGCTTGTCCACTTTCAGTTCACTCCGTGCCCCCCCTCTCGTCCGCGCGCATCCTTCTGGCCACGATGCGATCTCCCCCCCTTCCTGGCCCCCTGTTCGGCGCACCTGGTCACGTCCCCCTTTGGTTTGCCCAGCTTCTCACCACCCGCCAATACCACCCCGACCCAACCCGAAGGCTCAGATTTACCCTCGAATTCCAGTGGGGGTGGGGGGGTGGGGAAACATCGACAAAACCACGCGGGGAACCCTTACCCCCCCCCAACCCGAAATTCGGGTCTTCGGGTTGGGTTGGGGTGGTCTGGCAGGTAAGTCAGCTCTGGGCCTCGCTGCGCGCGGCTCCGAGCGCGAAGCGCCTTCCGTTCGCCGTCGGCGGCGGCCCGAGCCGCAGGATCTCAAGAATTCCAAGTACCCCGAGGGCAGGTTAGAGAGTGCGCTCAAGGCGCTGCAGCGAGGAGGAGGAGGAGGAGGAGGAGGAGGAGGAGGAGGAGGAGGAGGAGGAGGAGGAGGAGGAGGAGGAGGTGGAGGAGCAGAAGGAGGAGCAGGAGGAGGAGCAGGAAGAGCGGGAGGTGCGAGCATGAGGAACGACGAGCAGGAAGCAAGCACGGGGGCACGAGACACGAGCAACTGAGCAGAGTGGGCAAGGAGGGATACGAAACGAACGGGAGTTGCTGTGTGCATTGCCTCGATACAAGTCGCATGGCATCTTTGCGCATTGGGTTTCATGCACATCCGCCCATGCGTTGAGATGACTTGAGCTTTGTGCTACACGTGCATCGGCAGGCATACTTGCAATGTGTGTCGTCGTCTTTGAGCTATCGGGCCATTCATCAGTCATGATTATCGGTTTGACTCGACATGTTCATACATACACATCTGGATGTATGTATCTTTTCCTATATACATGCGAACAAGTGGCACGTGCGTGGCCAGACTCTTGCAGCAAACAACTTTAGCACGTAGTCATCATAGAACATGGCTACATAAAGTTGAGTCTGGGGAGAGGGACGGGGAATGAACAGATGGATCAGCAGAGGAAGTATGAAATGATGAGGATAATGGGGATCACCAGATGGTAATTGGAAATGAGCTGGAATTGCGGGGTTGCTGTCGAATGCAGGTGGGGTTGTCACACCTTGCGATTCGTGTGGCGCAAAAAGGGTTTTCACACCTTGCGATGGCAGTTGAAAAGGAACTCCGAAATAAATGTTTGTGGTATGCCTGTTGTTTTTGAGAAGCACGTTGAGTATGTCGGGTCTCAGTTCTGGGAGGATACATGATCCTTTGCCATGTTGGCTCAAGACGAAGTGTGGGCACTGGTCCACTGCCAATCCTCAGGCCAAGAGACTTCTCAAGCTCGGCGAGATGCGCGAGCTCGTTCACATCCAGGGCGGCCAGCGCGGTAGCCAGACAGGAGCTCAGCTACCGCAAAGTGGTGATCTGTGAAGCGTGCGGTCCTTCGAGATGGCAGCGACTGAAGCTGAGACTCGGGTGTCCGGGCAGGGAGTCCATAAGTGGCTCACGTGGCAGCTTGTCCAGCGCCTTCCACACAAGGTGGTAAACCTAGGTATGCCATACCGGCGCGGCTTTCGTGTTCACTGTGTAGCGGCTGGAGGTAACCCTGCACCCAATGACAGCGGCACTGGGGTCTCGGCGTTCTGCCCCTCCGCGCAAGCCGAGGGAGGTCCGCACAATCTAGTGGTGGGAGTGCACCGGTGCCAGAACCCTCAGCCCACCTGCAGTTCGCCAGATATAGTGTCATCCCAGTGTCGTGAGGAAACCCAGACGGAGGAACCTGCGGGTGTGGCTCGCGGGACCCTTACGAGCAAGCCCTCCGTCGGGTGCAGGATAGTGCCTAAGGTCGCTAGGTGGTGGTTCATGTTAGCTGTGCCGGAGGGGTGGTCTACAGAGACCTTTCTCGCCCCCGCCGAGGTGACTTCAGCAGGTGAGCATGGGTCTGCGAACGTGGGGCCGACCTCCCCGTGGAGTTTGTGGGCTTGCCGGTGACGGTCAGGCAGAGTGGCCCGGATCTCGTGCTGCTGGCTCTAATATTGGCTCTGTTCATACCAGATCCAGAGCCTGCATTGGTGTGAGTTTCCCCTATGCCGTCGAGGTGCTTTACGTGTCCATCGGCTCCTGGTACCGGGTGCTGGGTTTCTGCATGATCAGTGGCCGGCGTGAGTTGGCCAGCCGAGTTAGATACCAGACCGTCCACGACGATGTCATGGTCAGTCATTCGTGCATGTGCAAGGTCGGAGAGGCGGCGGAAGAGGTTGAGGAGCTTGAAGGGTTTGAGGCGGAGAGGGAAGCTTTTCTCACTGCCAATGCGATGCATGAAGCGGACTGTACGGCCAATGCGCGAACTATTGTACAAGAGTTCGGGATGCCTGCTCAGTGGACCAAGTCTGCTGGAGGGGGGAGGATGCCAAGGAAACTGCATGGCGCTGAGGGCGCCTCGGCGGCAAGGCAGAGGTGGAGGGCGAGGTTAGAAAGCAGGAAGATGGCTGAGGAGGGCGGAAGGTGCGTAGCTCCCCCCACCCGGGCGGGTGCACAGTACTGGACGCCCGGGACTCCAGCGCAGCCCTTTGTACACGAGGTGCGGGGAGGAGACGCAAGGGCAGACAGAGGAGGTGCCGCTGGAAGCGGGGAGGCGGCAGGGAGGTCGAGGTCGAGGACGAGGGCGGAGCAGGAGGCGGTTGGAATTCGGTGGCGCGCCGTTAGAAGAGACGGAGCACGCGGCTCCCGGTCACGGGACGCGGAAGAAGAAAAAGAAGAAGAAGAAGAAGAAGAAGAAGAAGCGGAGGAAGACGGCTATGCTCAGCACGTCGTCGGAACACTCTGATGAGGGGAGGCCGGGATCTACCCTACGGGTGCCCGACCATGAGGGCACCGGCTTGCTGTTCCTACAGATCATCCGGCGCAGCACCGCGGATAGGGCATATCTGGCGAGGCAGCGGGGACTCATCGGCAATAGTGAGGAGTCCTTTGCACACGTCGAGCCCAGGGCGAGGAGGCAGGAGGTTGAGGCTGAGGAGGGGGTGGGCACCCGCACAGGCGGATCCCACCAGGAGGGAGGAGCTCGAGGGATGGGTGGGTGCACCCGCACAGGCGGATCCCACCGAGGATGAAGCGGAGCAGGTGGATACGCTCGCACAGGCGGAATCCACTGACAGGGAGGCCATGTCCGACTCGGAGACCATAGGGGCGCTGGAAGCCATCCGGGAGGAAGACGACGAGAGGGCAGGACTCCAGGGTTTCCAATCCACGCCCGCGATCGATGCGGAGATGGAGCGACAGGCAGAGTATGAGGAGTACGCAGAGTGAGAGTGTGAAGAAAACTGGAAGGGAGAGGAGGTGCGAAGAGAGACGGCTGAGGCCCTGCGAGACGCAGAGCAGGATGGGGGAAGAAGGATGGAGGAAGAAGGATGGACAGGTTTACCTGGGAGAGCCTCGGATGAGAGCGAGAAGACTACGACATCCTGGATCTCCCGGAGAGGTTCCCGCGAGGAGGAGGGAAGAGACAGGAGCGGAGGAAGGAGCAGAATGAGCAGATCCAGAGGGTGGTGGCCGAAGCAGTGGCGGCGACCATGGCTGCAATGCACGCCGTCCCTCAAGGACAGGGACCCAAGGCAAAGGCGAAGGGGAGGGCGAAGGCGAAATCAGATGCCAAACAAGCGCAGGACAGGAGGCAGCCTGAGGACAGCGATGCCAGACGCGGATCCTCGCGCCAACGAGTGGCGTCCGCGTCGCTTGAAGAACTCGCGGCACTAGAGGATGTCCTGAGGAAGAGGAAGGAGGAGTTGGCCGACGACGGTAAGGAGGACGAGGGTGAGGAAGAGGAAGAACCCCAAAAGAGACGACCGCGACCACGACGACGACGACGACGACGACGACGGCGACCACGATGACGGTGGCGGCGACGACGACGACGGTTGCGGTGTTGGATCTTACCAAAGTGCGGTCTGATTATTTCCGGTGGTGGATCTGACCTAATTGTGATTTCGGTCTGTCCCGTGACGACGGCGGCGACGACGACGGCGACGACGACGGCGATGACGGCGGCGGTGGCGGCGGTTGCGACGACACGACGACGGCGGCGGCGGCGGCGACGGGGGGGAGGATTGGTCACACCTCGTCCCCTGCGCGATGGGGGGGTGGTCCCGACCTGCCCGTGGTCGGGGGAGGGGGGTCCGCCTTTTTTCTCGGGGAGCGTGGCCCACCAGTTTCTGAGGCCCCCTTCCTGATTCTTGCCGGAGGGGTGGGGGTGCCACCCGGCTTCCGAGGCCCCCGTGAGTGTTCCGGGCCGGCGACGGCGGATCTCGTGCCAGCGGAGCGCGGGCACCCCAGCGCAGAGCCGCAGTCTTCACGAGGGGGCTGTGGTCCCGGGAGGTCGGATGCAGCATCAGTGTTCCTCTACGAGGGAGTGGCTGGGGGCGGAAAAGAGGGGGATGATGACTAGGGGGGGGGGGATATCATGGCGTGGGCCATGATATTTCCCCAGATTTCATGGCGCCTCTTCTTCTTTCATTACGTCCCCGGCCCCCCCGCTGGGCCGCGCATAGGCCGCCGGTCATGCTTTGCACCCCCCCCTCTTGGACACCCCCCTCTTGGCCGCTCCCGAGAGTGGCTGGGGGGGGCGGGGCACGCAGCTGGAGGCGGCGAGAGGGGTGGGGGGCTCTTTGGAGTATGGCAAAACTCCACCCGACAGCAGTCGACACTCTGCGACGCCTCGGCGTGCCTGGGGGCACGGTGGCGGATCCCCGTGTGGCAAGCCACGCCCGTCGCAGGGTTTCTTTGCACACCACAAAAGACTTCAGGAGTATTCGTGATGAGGCGAGGGCGTGTGGGGAACAGAGGGGCACAGAAACACGTTGGAAGGGGAAGGGGGGCCACGGGCCCTTACCCCCCCCCGACCCCCTGCCCTTCGCTCCCATACCTCCCGCATCCTCTCTCTCCTTCGCCCCTCCCCGTTCCTGAATCCCTCTCCCGGCCTCCTACGTGACCCCTCATGCTTTTTCCTTAGCGCAGGAGGGACGGGAGGAGGAGGAGGAGGTACATGATCAAAGACAGGTGGATGTGGAGGATGGGACGCAGGAGGATGGAGCGGAGGAGGAAGAGGAGGAGGACGTAATTGGGGGGTCCGAAGACGACGACCGTCCCTCATTACCTAGCTGTACCTCTTCCAATTTCTCAGCGCTGCGAGGCGGACCTGAACAAGTACAGGCAAAAGCTGCACGACGCCAGGGTGCCTGGGGCTCTGTCTTCGTGTGCTCTACTATGCGGTACAGTGACTAGGTAGCGCAATCTAGAGGTTACAGCCTCATCCACCTGGTGTCAGCCAGGCCCAGGCCCTTGTCCTCAGTGGTGGTTGTTCGTTCGTTCGTTCGTTTCACTGGCCTTGCGCGTGTATCGAAGGGTTCATACCGAAGCCTCGATGATCGCGCTAGAGGAGGTGGGGTCCCAAGGCTAGTTACTTTGCAACCTCCCGGGGTGAAACCGCTCGGCGTGTGGGAGAAGCATACGAGCAGATGACGAGTAGAGAGAGTCGAGGATGAGTTAGTTGTCGGAGGAAAAGGACTGTGTGCAGGAGGAGGTGGAGGAGCGGGACAGGGGTGATGCTGATGCTGATGCTGAGACTGCTGCTGCTTAATGATGATGGTGGTGGTGGTGATGATGTCAATGATCATGCTGATGGTGATGGTGTTGTTGATGCTGGCGATGATGGTGGTGGTGGGGTGATGGTGATGCCGATGCTGATGCTGATGCTGCTGTTAATGATGAGGAGGATAATGAGGATGAGGATGAGGAGGAGGATGCAGAGTAGGACGATGATGAGGATGAGGATGTTGATGCTGCGGATGATGATGATGATGCTGATGATGCTGATGCTAGCGATGATGCTGATGCTGATGATGATGAGGATGCTGCTGCTGATGATGATGATGACGATGCTGCTGCTGATACTGATGCTGATGCTGATGCTGCTGCTGATGATGTTGTTGCCAATGATAAATGATGCTGATTATGCTGATGCGGCTGCTGCTGATGATGTTGAAGACGACGACGATGATGATTATGCTGATGATGACGATGCTGATGGCGGTGGTGGTGATGTTTATGATGGTGATATTGATTATGCTGATGATGATGGTGGTGATGATCATGCTGATGATGATGGTGATGATGATGATGTTGATGATGATGATGCTGATGATGATGATGACGATGATGATGATGCTGATGATGATGATGATGATGATGATGATGATGACGATGATGGGGAGGAGGAGGAGAAAGCGCATTCTGGCGAGGATGATGACGGAGGGGAAGGAGAAGGAGAGCCAGAAGGAGATTTGATTGGATTCCCCTTTCAGCGCGATTGCTTACCACGCGTGCTAAGGACCTGCAGAAGCAGACAGCATTTGCAGAGTGCTCGGCTCGGCGACGGACCAGAAAACGACGCTCACGACAAGCAGCCGGGGCGCTAGCTCACTCCCACCCGCCCTCCCAACACAAAAGTAACACCCGAGCCTCAGCATGTTCCGCGGTCGTTTTTTGATGGACAGCTACTGGGAACCAAAACCGAGTCCATGTGCGCGACGCTGGGGCGAAGTGTGTCACGCGTGGCAGGGGCGCCACGCGCGCCAGGCACCCCTGGGTCCCGAGCGTGCCAGGCACGCCTAGTCTGCCACATGCTCACTCCAGCCGCGCAAGGTGAGCCACGTCCAGGGCACGTGCAGAGTGTGTCAGGTGCGCCTGCGCACATGACAGCACACATCGGGAAACATGTCGGCCCCCACCATCCCTGTCGAGAGCCAATGCCCATCGTTGTGTCTGGTGGGCTTGCGCACAGCAGGCCATACACCACCATCCCCGCCGTCCTTGACACAAGCCACTTGACAATGATCGCGAGGTGGCCGCGCACTGTCCACATTTAGCCGCGAGGTGCATTTTGTATTGTGTGCTTGTCAGGGATGGTAGCCCTGCGCGCAGCAGGCAATATGCTGACACCCCCGCCGTCCCTATCGAAACACAACACATGCCCGCGGGCCTCACGAACATGACTCCAGACTTTGCCCAAAACTGTGCCGTGTATGGTTTCTTGACAGGGATGGCGGGGGGGGCCTGCATTGGGTTGGTCTCGCACAGGGATATTGGAGGGGGGCCCTCATGATGTGCGCATGGTTCCAGGTTGGCTGCCGGCCGGGTGGGGGAGGTTTATTCATAGGGAACAGTGATCCAGCTACCCACCCGCCCGCAAGCCGTCTTGCTCACTCCCACCCGCCCTCCCTACGCATAAGTAACACCCGAACCTGAGCATGCTCAGCGGTCGTTTCTGGATGGGCAGCTATTGGAAACCAAAGCTGACCTCAGGTGCGCGACGCTGGGGCGAGGTGCGCCACGCGTGGCAGGGGCGCCACGCGCGCCAGGCACCCCTGGGTCCCAAAGCGTGGCAGGCACGCCTAGTGCGCCAGATGCGCCACGTGCTCCGAATGCGCCAGGTGTGCCGCACACTCCAGCCGCGCAAGGTGCGCCGCGTTCGGGGCACGTGCAGAGTGCGTCAGGTGCAGCACGCATCGGGAACCATGTCGGCCCCCGCCATCCTTGTCGAAAACCGATGCCCATCATTGTGCCTGGTGGGCCTGCGCACAGCCACGCGCCACCACCCTTACCGTCCCTATCAAAAACTACTTGACAGTGATCGCGGGATGGCCGCGCACTATCCACATTCAGTCGCGAGGTGCATTTTTTTTCTCAGGGATGGTAGCCCTGCGGACGGCAGGGAATATGCTGGCACCCCCGCCGTCCCTGTCGAACAACAATACAGGGTGCCCGCGGGCCTCACGAGCATGACTCCAGACTTTGCCCCACATTGTATTTGGTATTTTTTGTTTACAGGGATGGGGGGGGGCGCATCGGATTGGCCGCAAGTGCTCAAGTGGAGGCAGAGTGGAGTTTTATTGTTTTTTGATGAGGATGGTGGGGGGCGGGTGGGCATGGTGTGGGCATGGTGTCTGGTTGCCCCCCGGTCGCTTGGGGGAGGGAGTTTATAAAAAGGAACAGTGGTACCCCCCCCCCCGAAAAGGGAAGAATGAGGTTGGAAGAGGAACCGCCCTAGACCACCTACGCCCAGAGGGCCGGTGGGATTTCGGGCGCCCCTGCGTGTGGGTCAAACGCCTCATGCCAGTATTGAAGTAGCGCCAACCGCGCAGGCGCCGAAAACAAAAACCGTCAGGTTATTTTTGACGAGTCTTACAGGGGAGGCGGTCCAGACCGCCAGGGGTCCACTTCTTGTTCCCAGCCATCCTGTACTTCGTTTTGAAGAGACAGCGCCCCGCGACCTACGTCCTCCCCCTCCTCCCTCCTCCCGTCATCCCCCTCACTTTGGCACACCCCTCACGTATCGTGGCCCCATAGGGAACCTCACCGAAGGTCCGAGTGGCGCAGTTCGCATGCGCCGCCCCCGCTCAGTACAGCGTTTCGTGGCCCCAGAGGGGACTCCACCGAAGGTCCCAGTGGAGCAATTCGCATGCGTCTCCCCCACCCAGTACAGCGTTTCGTGGCTCCAGAGGGAGCTCTACCGAAGGTCGCAGTGGCGCAGTTCGCATGCGTCCCCCCGCCCAGTTCAGCGCTTCGTGGCCCCAGGGGTAGCTCCGCCGAAGGTTTCAGTAGCGCAGTTCGCATGCGTCTCCCCCTACCAGTACAGCGTTTCGTGGCCCCAGAGGGAGCTCCACCGAAGGTCCCAGTGGCGCAGTTCGCATGCATCAAGTGCAGCGCTTCGTGGCCCCAGAGGGAGCTCCACCGAAGGTCCCACTTTGCGCAGTTCGCATGCGTCTCCCCCACGCATGGCCCCAGAGGGAGCTCCACCGAAGGTCCCAGTGGCGCAGTTCGCATGCGTCTCCCCCTACCAGTACAGCGTCTCGAGGCCCCAGAGGGAGCTCTACCGAAGGTCCGTTCCAGTGGCGCAGTTCGCATGCGTCTCCCCCGCAGTACACCATTTCGTGGCCCCAGAGGGAGCTTCACCGAAGGTCCCAATGGCGCAGCTCGCATGCGGCTCCCCCGCCCAGTACAGCGTTTCGTGGGCCCCAGAGGGAGCTCCACCGAAGGTCGCAGTGGCGCAGTTCGCATGCGTCTCCCCCACCCAGTACAGCGTTTCGTGGCCCCAGAGGAAGCTCCACCGAAGGTCCCAGTGGCGCAGTTCGCATGCGTCCCTCCGCCCAGTACAGCGTTTCGTGGCCCCAGAGGGAGCTCCACCGAAGGTCCCAATGGCGCAGTTCGCATGCGTCTCCCCCTACCAGTGCAGCGTTTCGTGGCCCCAGAGGGAATTCTACCGAAATTTCCAGTGGCGCAGTTCGCATGCGTCTACTCCACCCAGTGCAGCGTTTCTCGTGGCCCCAGAGGGAGCTCCACCGAAGGTCCCAGTGGCGCAGTTCGCATGCGTCCCCCCCCGCCCAGTGCAGCGCTTCGTGGCCCCAGAGGGAGCTCCACCGAAGGTCCCAGTGGCGCAGTTCGCATGCATCTCTCCCGCCCAGTACAGCGTTTCGCGGCACATAGGGAGCTCCACGGAAGACGATACCCACAACCGCGGTATTCACAATTGCATATCGTTGGGTTCTTCGCCAGTCTAATTTTGTTGCAATGTGATGTCAAGGCCTATCGCTGTCTGTTCCCTGCCTGCCAGAACCACCTGGAAGGCGCACTTCTGAGATGATCAACAGTGCGGGCCTGGGGGCCTGCTAGCGCCCAGGGCCGACAAGGTTTGAGCCAGACCTCCAGGGGTCCACCCCGAAAACATTGGAGCGCAGCACCGGATGTCTGGGGGCCACTCCGCAAACATTGGAAGTCCGCCGCGATCCGGCGGCCGAGGGCCTAGAGGCCCTCGGGTCGACGATCGGGGATCGCGGCGGCCGAGGGCGCGTCGAGGATAGTTCGAGGATCGCTCTCAGCGTTTTTCTTCGAGGATCGTTCGAGGATCGGTCGAGGACTGCCTTCGGGGGCCCCTGGAGGCTTCAGGGCACCTCCAGAGAGCCCGG
>CAUYUJ010019499.1:76965-129465 GCA_963575745.1 Prorocentrum cordatum
GGCCTCATTCTGGTCTGCGGATCACGCCACTCCGCTGGACCCGCCAGCGGCCCACGAAGGTAGCGACAGTTTCGCGCATCGCAGCCCCCCACTCGTTCCCTCGTTCCTTTCCCAGTTTATCCTTCTCCTCTTCCTCCTGTTCTGACTCCCTCGTCGTCCTATCTCGCCCTCCTCGTGTCATTATCCTCCCCCCTCTGTCCTCTCCTCTCTCTCTCTCTCTCTCTCTCCCTCCTCCTTTCCTCCTCACCTTCCCCGACCGTCTCTCTCCCTTCTTCCTCGCCCTCCTCTCCTTTTCTGCCCTTCATATGATTTCCTCCTCTTCTTTCCCGATCGTCTCACTGCAATTCTCTGCCCTCTCAGAGGGCTACTGATTCCCAAGGGAAGCGCGACGACCATGCAGCATGCAGTTTGTTTGGCCCGGGGGAAGTCCAGGGACAAGTTTCGGGTGCGTCTTTGCGGAGGGAGCGGAGGGGGCGGAGATTCTCGATGGACAGGAAGGGAGGGGAGGAAAAGGAGGAGGAGGAGGAGGAGGACACAGAGGAGGAGGAGGAGGAGGAGGAGGAGGAGGAGGAGGAGGAGGAGGATAGGTGACGAGCGAGGGAGGGAGGGGAGGAGGGAGGTTTCGACCCCTTTTGTGGGACCGATTGTGAGCGCATTTGTTTCACCCTCACTCTCACCCGATTTTCTGGGGCCCGCCCCAAGCAGCAAAGGCGTCCGAGGAAACCCGCATCGCCCACGTCTTTTCCAACCGTCCTTTTTCCACTGTTTCCTGTAACCCATCATCGGTGACTATGGCCTCGTCGCGGTATGTCGCCGTCTCCTAAACACAGGAATGCTTATGACCCGTCCGGGACTTATGACCGCGACCCCTCTCATGGTCATCATGTGCTTGCAGACGTCATTCATTCACCGAGTGTTTGGGTGCGCATGGGCGCAGGACCAAGATTGAGGCGAAGCGAAGCGAGCCCTCAAATCTTGGACGTGTATATGTATATCTGTACATGTGTGTGTGTGTATATATATATATATATGTATCGGTCCCGTGCCGGTGCGGCCCGTTCTGAGGCACGCGTTGGCTGATCCTGGCCTGGCTTCCCCGCGCCGAGTCCTGCGGCGCCCCGGGCAGGGCCGCGCCCTCGAGGGCCGAGGGGCTGGCAACTCCTCCGCGTCGGCGGAGGCCCGCGGAGGGGCGGCGGAAAGGGCGGCGGGAGCCGGCGGAGGCAGGACGAGGTCAGGTAGGATTGGGGCGGCATCACGCCGGGGGGTGGATGGAAACAACAAAGAATAATAAAAAAAAAAAAGAGCGGGGTGGAGCGGTGCCGACGCAGTGCAAGACCTCCTCCTCCTCCCTTTATTCCTCTCCTCCTCCTCCTTCTTCCTCCTTTCCTCCTCCCTCCTCTACTCCTCCTCTTCTCCTTCTCCCCTCCTCGCTCCTCCCCCCCTCCTCCTCCTCGTTCCGTCTCCTCCTCCTCCTCTATCCTCCTCCTCCTCCTCCTCCTCCTCCTCCTCCTCGCTACCCCTCCTCTTCTCCCGCTATCCTCCTATTCAACTCCTCGCTCCTCGTCCTCCTCCTCTTTCCTCCTTCGCTACTCCTCCTCTTCCTCCTCGTTCCTCCCCTCCTCCTACGCCTCTTCCTACTCGCTCCTCCTCCTCTCATCCTCCTCTCCCCTCCTCCTCCTCCTCCTCCTCCTCCTCCTCCTCCTCCTCCTCCTCCTCCTTCCCAAGAGAGCAAGACGCAGAAATGGAGGGACGGCTCGGGTCCGGACGGGGCGCGATGGTTACCGGGTCCCTCCATGGCTGTACCTCCGCCCCGCCTCGTGCATGCTGACGCTTCTGGGGCCGAAAAGGGGCGCCGTTTCTTATTGATCGATCCTTCTTGTAGTGGCCTCCGGCCAGTACCGCGGATCCGGGGGCGCTCCCGATGCGATCTGGTTGGTGGAAGGGGAGGTGGAGGAGTAGGTGGAGGATGAGGCGGAGGGAGGTGGAGGGAGGGATTGCCTCACGATGGGCCAAGACGGCCTAAGCAGCCCCCAAGAGGCCTCCAAGTGGACCTCCAGGAACGCCCGATGAGCCCCTCTTGGGGGTGCTGTTGGAGTGCTCTCGGGCCCTCTTGGGGGGCTTTTGGGCGTTCTTCGGGCCTCTTGGGAACTCTTGGAGACGTCTTGGGCCGTCTTAGAGGCCTCTTGAAGGCCTGTTGGGCCGTCATGACGCCATCTTGGGCCGTCTTGGGTACATCTTGGGCCGTCTTCGAAATATCTTGCAGCCATCTTGGGCTCTCTGGCATCCGTGGTGGCACTCTGCTGTGTTTCCCACGGCCCGGCCCCCCCCGGGAAAACGGAGCACAGCGCGTCCCCCACCCCACCCCGCACCCCCCTACCCCGACAGAGCCACCCCAGCACCCACCCCCCAGCAGAACAGAAGCTCAGAAACTGAAGCTGAGGCTAAATCTACGGCTCTTCAAACTCACACGCCGGATCGGCGAATCTCGAAGCTTTTGGGGCCGAAAAGGGGCGTCGTTCCTTATTTTTCGATCCTTGTTTCAACAGCATGGCTGCGTCAATGTTTCTGGATCCAGGGAAATCCAGAGCCCGCCATGTGGCGTCGCGCCCATCAGTTGAAGACGGCGGAGGCGGGAGCTGGTGCGAGGGGGAGGGGGGGGTGGACCCAGACCCCCGACGGCATGAATTTTTCATGACGTCGACCCCCAGCGGTCTGGACCCATTCCCCAGGACCGGTTCTTCGTCCTGAGTCGTTTTTTGACGCTCCCGAGGGCTGGTAAGGGCCCCCGGAGGCCAAAAATAATGAAAAACCTCCCGTCGTGATTTTTTCATGACTCGAGGGGGTCTGGGGAGGGGGTGGAGCGGGAAGCCCGAGCAGGGTGCCCGCCACTCGGCCTCCCTCGGGGCCCCCTCGTGGGAGCGCAGGGCCGGTCCTCGGCCCACCGCCGCGCGCCTGCCCCGCCGACGCGGTGGCACCGCTTGCCGCTGTGTCCGTTGCGCCGTGGCCCCTGGCCAATAAAAGGAAGATCGTGCCTTTTCAGCTCGCTGAGGGGCAGCGAACGCGATCTGTGTTTCTGGGGCGACGGAGGAGGAGGAGGCAATGCTCGTAGGGTAAGGGCAAGCCTAAGCCGCCCAATCGAACCCAAGGTCCGACCCTGTCGCGAATGGTTGTCGTAAGGACTGTTATTGACGGATCAAGCGCGCTGGCTGAGCTTATTGGGATTTGGCCTTGGAAGCAATGTTGCCCCCAAGCGACCTCCAGATCATGCCGGCCAGGTGGCCTCCGGCTCGGCCGAGCTCACACCCAGTCTTGACGCACCTGCGAGTGGGGGGCGGGGCCGGCGGGGCGGCGGGGCCGAGGGCGGCCCCATGCGGCGAGCCGGAGGCGGCCGGGCCGAGCTGCCTCCCGGCTCGGCCGATCTGCGCCTCGCGCGCGGGGAGTCTCAGGGGCGGCCGAACCTCCGACGGCGACGACGACGACGGCGGCGGCGGCGGCGGGGACGGCGACGGCGACGGCGACGGCGACGGGCCCGCGGCGACGGGGACGGGCCCGCGGCGGGTCGGAGGTGCAGCGCGCCGACGCGCGGTACAGTCAGGGCCGGCCCAGCGGATACACCAACACCGATCCTGGCCAGGATCACCCTGGGCCCAGGATCGGTGTATACGCCCTCCTGCCTTGCGCAAGAAGGCATATACACCAATCCTGGGCCCAGGGTGATCCTGGGCCAGGATCGGTGTTGGTGTATAGTTGGTGCCCTCCAAAGAGGGGAGCTCGAAAGGCGAGGAGGACGTCACGGTCAGGCCGCGCCCGAGAGGCAGGGGCCATTGCGGCGAGCACCCGAACACCTTGGGACGCAATTGGCGAGGGAAAGTGGGAATAGGCGCGCAAAGGCGGGGGGTTCTCAGAAGACGTGGGCAACGGCTCCGGGGCCAACCTCCTCGGAAGGCTGGAGAGGGGGGAGGAACTTCTCAAGAGCCTCTTTATGCGCCCCCTGTGAAGCCCTCCGATGCGTCCGAGAAGGCTTCTCAGAAGGCGGGAGGGTTTCCAAGAAGCCCCCCCCCGTCTTCTGCGAAGGCCGGCACCCTCATCATTCCCCTGGGGCGCGCCACCAAGTGTATGTCTGCGCGTCTGCACGCCCCATACTTTGGACTCTCCTTTACCCGACTCCTTCCAGCTGTTCCCCGTTACCCTTTCCCTGCTCACTCCTCCCCCGCGTCCCTCCTCTCTCTTTTCCCTCGCACTGGCCTCAGTCTCCATTATCATGTTCTCTTTCCCCCAGATTTATCAGTCTTTATCTTTCGCTGCGGCCGACCGCTTTCTGAGTTCATTCGAGGAGGAGGGCCTGTGCGCGGCTGCGAGACCGCAGATTCCTTCGACTCCTACGGGAGGGTTGGGGACGTCTGAGGGGACCACTGACGACCTTGCGCCTTGTGCTTCGGACGTTCCCGACGGACAGCTTGCGTCGGAAATCGTCTTGCGTAATCGTATTGCAACCAGCTCGACTATTGCGTCTGCTGGTAGTGCGCCTTGCCCAGTGGCTACTGTGTAGCAGGCCCCCGAGGCTTCAGGGGACAGGGATGTCACATTCCTTTGAAGACATCATTCGGTCACCGAGACCCCTTTTGCAGTTTGTTTGAAGTGTGGTGTTAACTCCTCAACCCGACACAGGGCCGGTTACATGGAGGGTTGGTTGGGGGGGGAACCACAGCCCTTCAACATCCTGAGGCCAAGTGTCACCCGCGCACTGGGCTTCCCCTTGAGCGGTGCCATGCAGCGCGACTAAAGGGGGGGGGGGGGCTCGTTCTGCTTGGGACATTCGCGGCTCCCTCGCTCCTTCGGCGGAGTTCGCTGGGCTTGCGTCTCTGAGTCTTCCCGTATCACTCCTCCCGGCTGTTGTCACCATCTTACTCAGGAGGGAAAAAAATCACAGACACAATGAATCGTCGATTCCCCCAGAAATATGGGAAAATATGGGAAGTGGGGGGGAAGGCAAGCACCCAGAAAATACGGGAACAGATTGGGGATCCTGTTATTCGTGTCTATTCAACTGTGTGTCCCAGGGCCCCTTCACATTGCGCACCAGAGGTCACCCGCGCACTGGGCTTCCCATTGAGCGGTGACATCCAACGCGATAAAGGGGGGGGACCTCGTTCTCCCTGGGAAATCCGTGGCTCCCTCGTTCCTTCGGCGGAGTTCGTTGGGCTTGCGTCTCTGAGTCTTCCCGTATCACTCCTCCCGGCTGTTGTCACCATCTCACTCAGGAGGGGAAAAAAACTCACAGGCACAATGAATCGTCGATTCCCCCCAGAAGCATGGAAACATCTGGGAAGTGGGGGGGGGGAGACAAACACCCAGAAGATACGGGAAGATATGGGGAGCCCTGTTCTTCGTGCCTATTCATTTGTGCGTCCCAGGGCCCCTTCACCTTGCGCCCCAGATCGGCAACACCCCAACATATTTATACTATATGTGCGTCGCCCCCCCAGGGGCGACGCGCGCACCGAGAAATCTTATAGTATATGCGTCGTGGCGGGCGCTTTCTGGCCACACCGCTCGGGAAACGATATACTACAAGATGGGTATAATATATGTTCGGGTCGGATGCGCGCCTCCAAGGAGGACATATAGTATTAGTATGTCCATGTGCGTCCCACCAGAGGTCAGCGAGGAGCTGGCGAACAAGTACCTGCGGCGGGAGGACGGCCGAGGCTACAAGTGGATCCGGCGCGCGCTCCGCGCCTGCCCCGGCGGCGGGCCGAGGCGCCCTTCGTCTCGCCCCCCCCCCGTCCCCCACGGAGGCAGCCCTGTGTCTCGCTCCTCCTCCTCCTCCTCCTCCTCCTCCTCCTCCTCCTCCTGCTTCTCCTCCCCCTCCTCCTCCTCCTCCTCCTCCTCCTCCTCCTCCTCCTGCTTCTCCTCCTCCTCCTCCTCCTCCCCCGTCCCCCACGGAGGAAGCCCTCTGTCTCGCTCCCCACCCACCCCTCTCCCATCCCTGCACGTGAAAATCAAGCAGTGGCGAAGCGTCCTGGCTCGCCGATAGCCCCACCAAAGAGTGGTCTGAGAACCGTTCGTGGTTTGCACGAAGTGTTCTCAGAACAGTTCTGGCTGGGACTGTCTTGTTATATCACATCGGGTGTATGTTCTAAGAACATTGATTCTGTTATAAGAACATTTCTGGGTTCTAAGACTAAGAACATTTCGTGGTAGGACTATAGGAATGCCGGGACGGTCGGTCCCTGCTCAAGAAAAGGCACCCATACCATGGTGGACCGAGGCACCCTCCGTCTCGAGGGCCAGATGCCAGGACAGCCCCACAACGGGGGGGAGGGGGCAGGCCAGGTCGGAAAGGCCGCCCGGAAGGGCGAATCTTGTCCAGATGTAGCCCAGAAGCGGCGTCGAGGCGGCCGATCATGGCAAAGAGGCCGTCTGCCCCAGCCAAGCACAGCTAGTGATGTGGTGATGCTCCAATGTGGCTCCTGGTGGATGTGCCACCGTGATGCGGTGATGTTCCTGTGTTCCACTGTGGGAGGGGTAGAGGAGGGGGGGGGGGGGGGGCAGGGAAAGGGGGGAGGGCACCATCCTCTATCAGACACAAGGGAGCCGTCCCAGCCCTGGCGACGGGAGCAGGTGACCCCGCGGAGGGATTCAGTGGAGACAATACGCGGCATCTGTGAGAACACGGTGGCTAGACGCCATTAGGGGAGAGTGCCGACCACCGTGGAGCCGACGCGACGATGCTCGCAGACATTGTCTTGCCTGTATGCGGCCTTCGTGGCCCTGTGGAGCCTCTGGAGCAACTTGGGGACACCCGGAGGACTCTTCGAGGGCTGCCAGTTGGCTGCCTGGCCTCAAGAGGCCGCACTGGGGAGCTCGGGCAGACGACCGAAGCCCCTCAAGATGCGAGTCGTGACTCTGGCCTCCTCCTCCTCCTCCTCCTCCTCCTCCTCCTCCCTCATCTCCTCCTCCTCCTCCTCCCTCATCTCCTCCTCCCTCATCTCCTCCTCCCTTATCTCCTCCTCCCTCATCTCCTCCTCCTCTTCTCCTCCTCCTCCTCCTCCTCCTCCTCCTCCTCCTCCTCCTCCTCCTCAGCTCTCTTTCTCCACCTCCCCGAAACGGGGGGGTTGGCGGACCATAGATATACCTCCTGCCTTCTGGGGCGCCAGGGACTGCTTGCGCTCCCCGGCTGCGCGCCTCGCCGGGAGGAGAAGGAGGAGGAGGAGGAAGAGGAGGTAGGGTACAGTCAAAACCGCATTGTACTTTTCCAAGGGTACCCCATCTGCATCTCGGCCCATACCAGCCTCAGCCATTCGTGATGGGCTGCCCATTTCGGCTTTAATTTGGTCGTACATGGGTCTCGCAGCCGTACCGCACATTCTCGTGATCTGTTCGATGTATGCGCGTCATTCATTCCGGATTCGCGTCCCCGTTTGGACCGTGTTAATTTCATTTTGGCCCAGGTTTCTCCATGGATCCAGACGGGCCTCGTGAGGAGAGCCACCGCTCGACATGGCTGCAAGGAGCGTTGGTTTCTGGGCGGGGGGGGGTCTGGGATGGACGCACGATTGGAACCAGATCTTGGGTATGGCACCAGACAGACCTTGGTATTCTATCACGCCTCTAATTGCCCGGGGGACCGTGGCCGATACACATACATATATATATATATATATATATATATACACAAGATTGCATTGGCGCTTCGCGCCATGCACCTTGGTCCTTGAGGTTTGGTATGCAGGCGGAATGGCAGGAAGGTCAAACCGACGATTAAGCGATAACTCCTTGTTGCCTTTTTCCGACATCGCCGTTGTAATAATGTTATTCGTTGTCCTTCTTCCATGTTTTTTTTTTTTTCCTCATTCTCGCCCTACTCTGCGTATTCTCGCCATCCTCCCAGTTCTTCTTGCGGAGACTCCTCCTTGAAGAGCCTCTGGGGGCCGCTCGGACGTTCTTTCAGGCGTTCTTACGGCCTTCTGGAGGCCTCCTGGGCGTCCGGGGTCCTTTGGGGGTTTCCTCCGGCCATCCTGCCTCCAACCGTTGTCTCCCTGAACGGCCTGGTCACGATTTGGAATGCTTCGGAGGGTGTTTGGGGGCCATCTAAGGCCGTCATGGGGCTCTCTGAGGCCATCTTGGAACCCTGTTGTGCCGTCTTGTGGTTCGTTTGGACTGCCTGGAAGCCCTTTCGGATGGTTGTGGAGCGATTTTCGAGCCTCCCAGGCGGCTTCGGACGACCCCAGAAGACCGCCGTCTTTGGGGCCTTCTTGGGAGTGCTCTTGGGGGCCTCTTGCGAAGTTTTGGAGCGATCTTTGGGGGTATGACGGCTTCTTTGGGGTCGTCGTGGACCGTCTCGGGGCTCTCTGTAGTCGTTTCGAGAGCGCGCCGGAACGCTTGGAGCCCTCTGGGGCCGTCTTCGGGCTCTCGTGGGGTTCTCCCAGGTCGTCTGGAGGGTTGCCCGAGAGGCCCAGGGTGGGCCAAATTCGTTAGGGGGGGGGGCGCTTTTTCTCGGGTCCCCGTCCTTATGAAAATGTCTGAAGAGGAATATATGCATATACATGCACATATAGAGCGAGGGATACATGAAAAGAGATAGAGAAAGGCAGAAAGCCAACAAAATGGCGACGGAGAGACCATGGACGGATGGGGGTATACAGGCTGAGAGAGACCTTGTATCGACAAACAAAGTTGAGATATATATATATATATATAGAGAGAGAGAGAGAGAGAGAGAAAGAGAGAGAGAGAGAGAACGAGAGAAGGAGAGATAAACATAAACAAAAACGAGGACAACAAATCGGTACCATAGCCGATCAGACGCATGCGTACGAAAGTTGGAGCGCGTGTGCGAGAGAGGGGAGCCTGTGCGCCTTCGGAGTCGGAGATGCGCGACTTTGAGGGTTCTCGCCGTATCTGGCTAGCCAAGCAGGTTGGATGGTTTGTTGGCTTGCGGGTTCTGCAATACACGATCAAGATAATCAGGCAATGTCCTCGTACCTCCCGTCCCCCTCATCCACCAATTCCAATTCTTTCATTTCCTTGTGTGCATGCGCGCTTACGCAACCCAGAAAGTAGGCTTCTCGTGTCTGACAGATGAGATCACATTCGGGCGACCACTTGTCTTCATCAGGGCCAGGGCCGTTGGCGCGATGGTCGGGATTTATTTTTCATGATCGGACATATTCACAAATTGCTCATCTTCACCTTGACACGTCCTTCAGATGTTTCCTGGTTCCAACCTCCGAGGTTCGCCGTTCCAGAGTACACAGCAAAGGACAGCTGCACCTTGGGCAGCTGCAGGACATGCTGGGCGGCGTAGGCTGTGAGGTTGGTCGCGCGAGGGAGCCTTTGCGATTCTAGACAAAGACTCGCGAGGTGCGACTTCGTGCCGGTGGCCCCAGGACCACGCTGTCCCACGACAGGCGTTTCGTCTTTCGGGGGAGCGTAAGACCCGGGTTTGCCAGGACTCGGGTTCGCCATCGTTTTTTGACGACCGCGCCTCGGATTTTGACGAGGAGGAGTTTCGTGGGATGTCTGCAGCGGGAGGCCTCGTCAAAATGCAGGCTCGGCCTCGTCATTTTTTTGACGACCTCGTCGGGGATTTCCGAGTCCCCTGTACCCGGGTCTTACGTCCCCCTGAAACTTGTCGCGACCTGCGGCTACTGATAGCCCCGTGCGCGCCAGCGCAGCACGGGGCGCGGCAGTCCGACGGGATGCTTATTGCGTGATGGTTCGGCACGGGAAGTCCCAAGCACAGGCCTGGCGTTCTGCATTTGAACATCGGGGGGTGGAGGCGGGGGAGCAGAGCGAAGAGAAGAGAGATAGGTAGCAGGGAGGACGGATGAGGAGGATCTGCGGTGCCGCGGTGTGCTCTGGGCGAGCACGGTCAGGACATCAGGGACGTATCGTGGAAGCAGACCGAGTCGGAGACGCTTTTCCCTCCATATTCTGCGTTCCTTGCCAGGAGCTCAGGAGACCTTCACTCGTCACTCGTTCATTCTGCGCCATACTCTGGATCGGGCGGCCGATCTGACGCATGTGTGGATCGATCGGGATCGGGACGGCCAATCGGCACAGTTCAGGCCACTGATCGGCCTGCTGGGGAAGACTGCCTCTCAGGTCGAGAACGTACAGGAAGACTTCTGCCACTTGAGGGCCGTCGACAGGACGGGCAGTACGCGAAGGGTCAGAGGAGCACATGATATTGGCACCGCTGCTCGTCCCGGAGAGCTCGCGTCGCCACGGCCAGATGCTCCCGGAAATTCTTGTCAGAACGCAACCCAGGAGAGGTCCAAGGAGCAGCGGTATCGGTACCTGCTGGTTTCCCCAGGAGGGCAGGATGACGGGGTGCATTGACCCCCCTCTGCGCTGGTTCCAACGGCAGGGGGGAGGGGAACGCGTGGCGGAGGGTGAGCAGGTGGTGAGCACGGGGAGGAGCTGCCGCTCACAGGCTAGCAGAACCGTAGCCACTTGGCTCGAGCTGGGGCCCCCCTGGACAGAGACCACTGCATGGGCTGCCAGCACACTCGCCTGGGCCAGAGGCCAGGTGACGCACGCGGGGTGATGTCGACTGGGGGAGCTGCCCCGTCAGACATCGCGACGGCCTCCCGGGGTGCGCACGAGCCGCGGCCGCTGGTGGTCGTCGGCCACGGGCCGACAAGCCACGCGTTCCTCAAGAGCCTGCGGCTCCAGAGCCCCGTGGAATATCAGGTGACCGTGCTCTGCGAAGAGCCGAGGCCAGCGTACGACCGGGTGCGGCTCACGGAGTACTTGCAGGACCGCGACAGCGATCGGCGAGACAGGATGCGCCTCTCCTTGGTCAGCGAAGCTGAGATGCTTGGGCGCGGGGTGCGGCTGGTGTACGGCCGCGGGACGGCTATCGACCGGCATGCCAAGCTGGTGACCGTCGTTACCGTTGCTGGCGCCGAGGAGCAGCTTCCCTACGAGGTGCTAGTGCTGGCCACCGGCAGCAGCTGCTTCGTGCCCCCGGTGCCCGGCCTCTCCCTGCCGCACAAAGCCAATCCGTTGTGGCCAGACGACCCGGCATCTCGCCCGCCAGGTGTATTCGTCTACAGGACCATCGAGGATTTGGACAGGCTGATTGCTGCAGTCGAGCGCGGTGCAAGCAAGGCTGCGGTGATTGGAGGCGGGCTGCTCGGCCTGGAGGTCGCTGGCGCCCTACGCGACTTGGGCCTGGACTGCTGTGTCCTCGAGTCGGCTCCCCACCTGCTGTCGTCGCAGCTCAACAGGGCCGCTGGCGAGATGCTGGCCCAGAAGGTGGCCGACCTCGGCCTGACTGTGCACACCGAGGCCGTACTCGACGAGGTGATGCTACAGGATGGCCGTGCCTCCAGCGTGCGCTTCTACGCGGCCGGCGCCTCCGAGCCCAGCGAGGTTGAGGTCCAGATCGTCGTCGTCGCCGCGGGCGTGGTGCCGCGCGACGGGCTGGCGCGTGGCTGCGGGCTGGCGCTGGGTCGGCGCGGGGGCGTGAAGGTGGACTCGGGCTTGCGCTCGTCAGACCCCTCCATCTTCGCGATCGGAGAGGTCGCGGCCATCGGCGGGGACACATTCCTTTGGTAGCAAGTCATTGGAGCCTTGTTCAGTCTTTCAACTCCGCCTCCAGCGTCGACTAGCGTCGATGAGCGTCGATTCGGAAGAGCCAACGTGATGGCACGGGAGGCTCCCATGAGTTGCGGCCGAACACTTCAGGCCCCCCAACTGGGGCCCGAGTAGGTGGGGTCGGCGGATCGTCCCCGACGCGTCGGCGACGCCGCTCGATGTGGAGCCCGATCTCCTCTGCGCCGACGTCGCCGACGCACCGCCGACGTCGCCAGTGCATCGGCGATGCGGCATGATCCCCCGACCCAGAGTGCTCGGACCCAGTGTGGGAGGCCTCTGCACATGCTACGGCCTCTGGGCCCCAGGGGTCGAGCAGGCGGGCGCTCTGGCCAGGGTTCTGGCCGAGGGCCCCGGCGCCGCGCGGTACGAGGGGAGCGACCTGAGCACGGACCTCAAGTTGGCCGGCGTGCCAGTCGCGGCCTTCGGCCGCGACGCCGCCTTCTGGGCAGAGCGGCAGTTCGACGACGGCGCCCAGGGTGTCCGGCACGAGGACCTCTACGGCGAGGAGGCCGGCGTCTATGCAGTGGTGCTGCCGCGCACATTCCGCGTTGGGGGGAGCTGCGAGGCAAGGCGCCACGGCGCGGCGCGGCGGTGCAAGCACAGGGCCGTCGGACCTCTCTTCTTCTGCGGGTGGGCACCTCTCGGGCCGTCGTGGGAGGCCTTCTCCGGGGCCTCCAGCGGGCCTCTTCTTGTGGGCCTCGTGTTAAATCGGGCCTGTCCCTCTACAGGAGGAATACTCAAAAATAGGCCAAAAAATTGCATAGGGGTATTTTTTGACTATTGGAGAGGCCTGACTGCTGGTGCCGCCGACCCTGATCGAAAGGGCTAGGAGTGGGGGGAGGAAGCGGAGGATGAGGATGAGGAGGAGGAGGAGGAGGAGAAGGAGGAGGAGCAGGAGGAGGAGGAGAAAGGAGAGGAAGGAGGAGAGGGGAGGAGGAGGAGGAGAGAGGAGGAGGAGGAGAAGGAGGAAGAGGAAGAAGTGCATCCTTTGTGTGCCCGCTCGAAGAAAGTGCGCCCCGGGAGTGTGATATTCTGACTTGGGACGTGCTCCCAGAAGAGGAAGAAGTGCATCTCGGGCGTGCCCGCTCGAGGAAAATGCGCCCTAGGGGGGGTGGTATTTTGACTCGGGGCCCGCTCCCGGGACGCCTCTGCGGGAGGAGGAGGAGGAGGAGGAGGAGAGGAGGAGGAAGAGGAGGAGGAGGAGGAGGAGGAGGAGGGAGGAGGGAGGAGGAGGAGGAGGAGGAGGGGGAGGGGGAGGGGGGAGGAGGGGAGGAGGAGGAGGAGGAGAGGAGGAGGGAGGAGGAGGAGGGAGGAGGAGGAGGAGGAGGAGGAGAGGAGCAGGAAAAGGAGGAGGAGGAGGAGGAAAAGGAGGAGGAGGAGGACCAGGAGGAGGAGGAAGTGCATCCCGTGCGTGCCCGCTCGAGGAAAGTGCGCCCCCCCCCCTCTGCGGGGAAGGGATCAAAGGGAAGGGGCTTCCCTTCGACTCCCGTACGACGTCGTTTAATTCCGCTTTGGATAGCGCGCTTGAGGAGGAGAGCCTTGGGAGGGGGAGAGCGGAGACGACGGAGACGACGAGTCGAACGGAGAAACCCCTCACACACGCCGACAGGGTCGGCGGATTTTTCGTCCAAGTTCCCCCTGTAGCAGGACAGGCCCGACTTAAGCCTCGTGTAATTCGAGTGAGGTTTTGAGGGGCGCCTGCCTGGCCAACCAGGCTTTTACGCGACCCGTTGGGTGCTCCAGTGGTTCGACTACGCGTAAGAGTGACCTTTTGCAGGAGTGACCTTTGGTGCGGGCCCATTGTGGCCCCATGATCGACGAACGCGATGCGACAGTAGCTTCTTGCGCGCTTGTGTTTGGGCCCTCGCGGCCCCCAAAAAACCGCGCACCAAAGGTAACTCTTACCCAGGGTCACTCTTGCGCGTAGCCGAGTGGTCCAGCGCGCCCGAACGTTTTTTCCCCAACCATCCTGTGGTGTTGGGTCCTCGTTTAGAAGAGACGGTGCCCCGCGTTCCTTCTTCCTCATTCTCCTCGCCCTCCTCCCTCTTGCTTTCGCATGCCTCCCCACCACCCATGTCGGCACACCCCTCACACGTTTCGTGGCCCCATCGGCAGCTCCACCGAAGGCCCCAGTGGCTGCGTTCGCATGCCTCCCCACCACCCATTTCGGCACGCCCCTCACACGCTTCGTGGCCCCATAGGGAGCTCCACCGGAGGCCCCAGTGGCTGCGTTCGCATGCCTCCCCACCACCCATTTCGGCACACCCTTCACACGCTTCGTGGCCCCATGGGGAGCTCCACCGAAGGCCCCAGTGGCTGCGTTCGCATGCCTCCCCACCACCCATGTCGGCACACCCCTCACACGCTTCGTGGCCTCATAGGGAGGTCCACCGAAGGCCCCAGTGGCTGCGTTCGCATGCCTCCCCACCACCCATTTCGGCACACCCCTCACACGTTTCGTGGCCCCATAGGGAGCTCCACCGAAGGCCCCAGTGGCAGGGTTCGCATGCCTCCCCACCGATTTCGGCACACCCCTCACACGTTTCGTGGCCCCATAGGGAGCTCCACCGAAGGCCCCAGTGGCTGGGTTCGCATGCCTCCCCCCACCCATGGCACACCCCTCACCGTTTCGTGGCCCCATCTCCACCGACCCCAGTGGCAGGTTCGCATGCCTCCCAACACCCATGTCGGGCACTCCACCGAAGCCTCACACGTTCGTGGCCCCATAGCTTCGCATAGCTCCACCGAAGGCCCCAGTGGCAGGGTTCGCATGCCTCCCCACCACCCATTTCGGCACACCCCTCACACGTTTCGTGGCCCCATAGGGAGCTCCACCGAAGACCCCAGTGGCTGCGTTCGCATGCCTCCCCACCACCCATTTCGGCACACCCCTCATACGTTTCGTGGCCCCATAGGGAGCTCCACCGAAGGCCCCAGTGGCTGCGTTCGCATGCCTCCCCACCACCCATTTCGGCACACCCCTCACACGTTTCGTGGCCCCATAGGGAGCTCCACCGAAGGCCCCAGTGGCAGGGTCCGCATGCCCCCCCACCACCCATGTCGGCACACCCTTCACACGTTTCGTGGCCCCATAGGGAGCTCCACCGAAGGCCCCAGTGGCGTGGTGCCTATTAGAAGAGGGGCCTAGTTTGCGTGCCCCCTCCTTCGTCTCATATCCGTGCGGTACTCGCAGCTGCATATGGTTGGGTCCTTCGCCAGGTTATGTTTTTTTTTTTTTCCATATGGGTTGTCACGTCAGTGAGGTGAAGACGGCAGGTGTGAGTTGTGGAGCTTGTCGTCTCGGTTCGTTTGAGAAAAGGCCAAATGTGGAGCAGTGGTGGAAGGAAGCTGGCTGAACATTGGAAAAAGGGGCCACGTAAGCAGGCACGTAGATGAATGCACTGCAGAGTAGGAGTGCCCCCTTGTGTGTATCTACAGGTAGACGCATACGAGGGGTGAAAACTTGGTCCTGGCGACAGGCTCTAGGCTCCAGGACCCGGTTCACCTCAGGACACGACTTCTTCATGGCAAGGTCCTTTTTGTGCCCCAGGGAAGTTGGCCTTGTCAAAGATTGGCACCTCTACACTGATGCGCAGCGTGGCGTTCTAATGCACAGCACGCGCCGTGGGCGCGCTGGTGGATAGGCGGCTCTGCCTTTCAGCCGACGACAGCCGCCTGCTCGGAGGCATCCTGGTGGGAGACACGCGGCAGTTCGGCGCGCTGCTCGGGATTTGCAAAAACGGTGGCAATCCCGACAGCTTGTTGCGCGGTGGCGCTGATGACGCAGGCGACAGGGCGCCAGGGGGATGGCTGCACGTGGGCCACGTCTCCGAGCTGAACCAAGCGGAGCCGCGCGAGGAGGGCGGGTGGCGGGCGCTCCCCTTCGTGTGGGAGGGCGCGTCCTGCGCGGCGATGGTCCGGGACGGCGTCTGGGTGGCCTTTGCCCGCGCTTGCCCGCACGCGGGCATCGACATGTACGAGGGCGACATCGAGGATCTGGGCGCAGGGCCCATACTGTCGTGCCCCGCCCACGCCTACCTCTTCGACTGCCGCACGGGGGCGTGCCTCTGGGACTCGGCGCTCTGCCAGCCCGCCCCCACGCCGGCCATGGCCGTCTTCGACGTGGAGGACAGGGACGGCCACATCTGGGTGCGCCCCCGCGGGGGGCCCGCCCCGCAGCGCGCCGCCTGGAGCCAGGAGGAGGCGAACGCGCTCCAGATGGCCTTCCTGGACGTCGTGCTGAGCAGGAAGTTCCCCGACTGACACGGCAGCCGCGGACGCGCCCGCGCGGGATGGGTGCCGCTGCCATCGGGGCGTTTCTTTTTGCCGGGGCACAGGGCTTTACTTCTTGTGCCGGGCACCTGTCCTCCATCTCCTCCTTTTTCCTACATCCCGCCCCCGAAGAATGTGCCTGGGGAGGGGGAGGAGGAGGAGGGGGAGGAGGAGGAGGAGGAGGTGGAGGAGGAGGAGGAGGGGGGAGAAGGCTCTCTGTTTCTTTTGACGTGTTTCTCCATCTGACAATTTATTATGTTGCATGCGTCCTCGGGTCGGGTTCACGCTGGGTCATAAGCGCCCTCGGTCAGCGTCGCGCAGTGCCCGAAGTCCTGGACATACGATGGGCTGCCGGGATGCTGCACACACGCTCTTGCACCTCTCGTCCCATCGGGCAGCCTTCAGGAGGGGGAGGAGCAGGAGGAGGAGCAGCAGGACGCATACCTCCATCGCCCTCAAAAATCCCACATGCAGACGACGGCCAGTTTCTTTCAATCTGGGCCTCCAGAGGGCCTCTTCGGGGCCAGGGTCAATCAAGAAACGATGCACGGCAAGAAGTCTCTGCGAACATTTAAAGGTATTTCCAGAGCCCCACGCATTGTAAAGAGCAGAGCGCCACAAGTCTGGAGAAGAAGGGTCGACAAAGGGGGTGGGCGTGGGAGAGTCAGGATGCGGCAGGACCGGATGATAATATTTGGCGTAGACAAACTCTCGGAAGCCCGTGCGGATTTCTTGGTCGGCGCTGGGACCCCTAGCAGCGCCTCAGGCGCCGCCCCTGGCTCGCTGCGTGCGCCAGGGAGGTGGGTCCAGCGCCGATCCAGGACTTCCGCGCGAACCTCCGAAAGCGTAGTTGTTTATGCCGCTGTAGTCCTCTACAGGAGGCAGGTAGCAGGAGGGGGGGGGGGGGGGGGAAACGTAGCGGTCCACCACCCAGGGGATGGCAGGCCATGTCGGGGCATAACAAAATTTCATCATCGGCTGACGCCGTCAACGCGTCAACCCGTCGACGCACGAACCCGTCCACACATCAAGGGCTCAGCCCGTCAGCCCGTGCCCCTCCCTCCCGTGAGCTTCGCACGCACGTCGGCTTGCTTCCAGGTGCGCTTCGCGCTGCTAGCCTTGACGCAGGGAAGCTCAGTCCCAGTGTGCTGGTTCCTTCCAGACAGGAGGAGGAGGAGGAGGAAGAGGAGGAGGAGGAGGAGGAGGAGGAGGAGAAGGTCGCTTGGAGCGTGCTAGCTTGCTACCAGCGTACTTACTCCACGCTGCGCGTCGTCGAAAGCTCCGTCCGAGCGAGCCCGCTCGCATCGGGCCACCCGGTTATGTTCGGCAGTGTTGTCTCAATGTCAGTGCATGTCGTGTCGCCGGTGTTGTCGGCAGGACACCCAGTCTGGGCGTGCAGGCCAGCTCCCGACGCGCATCGTGCGCACGACCGGCGCTGTCGGCAGGAGGGTCATTTGGAGCGTGCAGGTTCGGTTCTGGTCCACTTTGCAACACCAGCGTTGCTGCCAGCGTCAACGCGTCAATGATTAATGCGAGGCCTGTCAACGTGTGTGCACGTCAACCCTTCAACTCGTCGGCCGTCAGCAACCCGTCAATCTATCAATGCGAGAACACGTCAATCCGCCGGTCTGTCAGCACACGCCAACCCGTCAATGGGTTCATCCGTCCCTGCGTCAAGCCGTCACAGCTTTGACCTGTTAGCCGCCAGCCTTCCAGACTCTGATTTGCTAATTCTAACTGCTCGGCCTAGGGAGCTCTCTTCCCTCTCACTCCCCGAAGGTGACCTGGTGGAGAGCAGGAAGCAGGAAGAAAGTGGGGAGGAGGAGAAGGAGGTTGGTTTTGGGACGGATTCTGCGGAGCTCCTCATGGAGCAGCAGGCGGCGGAGGAGGAGGAGGAGGAGTTGCCCGTCTACAGCCACGAGAAGCCCCTACCCAAGCCCCGCCCCTCCGCCGCCCAGGTGAGCGGCGACTGTCGCCTGGTTTTCCCCCCGCCGCCTCCGGCCCTGCACCTCGCCCTTCCCCATTCCTGGTCCCCCCCCCCCTTGGTTCCCGTCCTCGTCGTTCTCGTCGCCGTCATCCCCCTTCCGTCGCCCTCCTCCATTGCCGCTCCTCGTTCCCCTCCTTGTCCACACCCTTGCCGTCGTCGCCATAGTCTTCGTCGTTGTCGTCGTCCTCCCTTTTCGCCCTCGCCCTGCTCGTCCTCCTCCCCCTCGCTCGAACCCACCCCCTCAGGGGGGATGACCTCGGTGAGTGCACGCGGTTTTCGACCTCGTCGCACCCGTATGTAGGCCGCTCGGTCCGCCTGACCCCCCCCCCACAGTGAAAACGAGCATGAGCTGGAGGAGAGAGGGTATTGTGCCTAGCCTCTCTTCCCTCCTCTTTTCGGGGAAACGTAAGACTCGAGTAAGCCAGAACTCGGGTTTGCCGACGTTTTTTGACGAGCGCGTCCTGGATGTTGACGGTCCCGTTTCCCTGGTCTCTCACGAGTCTCACGTCTCGCTGATCTCTGTTCCTCCCCCAGCCTCGGGCGCCGTGACTTCGCTCGCAGCATGGACCCCCAGATCCCTCAACCACGGGCACCGTTTTGCCTCGCTGGCCGGTCGGTTTTCGACGGCGGGAGCCCAGCCGGGGCCCTTGGGTAGGCCGCGGGGGGGCCGCGTTTTGGGCCTCCCGGGGGCCTCTGCGGGCCTCTCGGGAGCTGCTTGGCCTGCCCCGCCCTGCCTCAGATGGCCGGAGAGTGCCCGCCTCCCTCCGCGTGTGGTTTCGGCACGAACGAAAGGGGTATGGAAAGAATGGTTGCAATGCCCGACAGCAGTTCCTGCTCATTTTGATGAACAGGACTCGCTGTCGGTGTCGCCGCGGCATGTGTCCATTTGAGACAGAAGGCCGCCTGCCCAACAGCGGCCGCTGTTGGTTTGGGACAACATCTGTTGTTGGGCATTGTACCCATTCCTTCCGTACCCATTTCGGCGTCCAACTTGATCTTCTGCACACGAGAGATGTCATGATCCGGTCTTTTGCTGATATGTTGTTCAATCGGATCGTGTCTGGCGTCTCACAGTGGTGCTCCCGCTTCAGCGTTGGCTTCGTTTCGGGATCGGCATTCAGCTCCGATCGTTCCAAATGGCGCTCTCGCCCGTGCGTGGGCCATTGCTCTGCTCCCAGCGTGGGCCGCTTGGCCACCTTCCTGGAGCCGAGTGCTTCTGCATCCTTGTCGCCCCGCTCCTTTCCCTTTCCCCACCTTCCTCTGGGAATTCTGCTCCTCCCGCTTCTCCCAATCCTGCTCCTGCTGCTGCTCCTCCTCCTCGTCCTTCTCCTTCTTCTTCCTCCTCCTCCTCAACATCATCATCCTCCTCATCATCGTCATCGTCATCGTCATCGTCACCATCATCACCATCATCATCATCAGCATCATCATCATCATCATCATCATCCTCATCCTCATCCTCATCCTCATCCTCATTATCATCAGCATCATCATCATCATCATCATCATTATCATCATCATTGTCATCCTCATCCTCAGTCTTATCCTCGTCCTCATCTTCCTCTTCCTCACGCTCATCCGCCACCTCGTCCAATGTACGCAGCTCCCCTGCTGTGATTTGCGTATGACACAATGTGATTATTTGGGGTCCGCGATGAGGCTTGTCGGTGGATATAGAGATCAACCAGCGCAGAAGAAATGGATGCCCCCTCCCTCCCGTCCCTCCCTCACCTCTCTACCCCCCTCCCTCCCTCCCTCCTCCCCAGACCCCCGACGTTGTGAATTTCTCATGCCATGGACCCTGGAGGTCTCGATGCAGCCCCCGGGTCTGTTGTCTCTGCCCCGAGCCGTGCCTGACGGCCCTGAGGCACGGCGAGGGCCCCCTGGCCCCCGACGTGGAGCGGCACCTCTCCCGCCGTGCTCTCCTCCTGACTCGAAGGGGCTCGGGGCCCCCCCACCCCTCCCTCCTCCTCCTCCTCCTCCTCCTCCTCCTCCTCCTCCTCCTCCTCCTCCTCCTCCTCCTCCTCCTCCTCCTCCTCCTCCTCCTCCTCCTCCTCCTGGGCATCGCTCGGACGTGTGCGTGTCTTCTCGGCGAGAACCAGCGAGGACCATCCTGGACCATCGAGCCACAAACAAGCACGCGCGAAGCCGAACGAGAATGCACGGGACGTGGACGTCCGAGCGACGGCAAGCCCTCCCTCCCTCCCCCCCGGCCCCCTTCGGGCGCGCCCAGCGCTGGGGGCCCAAAGAGAATATACACCACCACCACCACGTCGATTCCTCCTCTCTCCTCCTTCCAGCGAGAGGGTGTGGGGGGAGGGAGGTGGTGGTGGTGCATATTTTTTGGGCCGCCTGCCGCGCCCCCCAAGCCCGCCGCCCGCCCGCCTTCCCAGGAGAGTGGAGGTCAGCGCCCGCGCGGAGCGCCACGGCCTGCGGTCGGGCTCCGAGATCATCGGCATCTGAGGGCCGGCCCCGCCCGCGCAGGCGGCACGGGCGCGCAGGTCGGGGCACGGGCTCTCCGGGGGCCACGGCATATAGGAGCTCGAGGACTCTGCGCGGCGAGGTCTTCGGGCGCGTCCTCGGCGGTCCTCGTCGGTGCTCCAGCCTCGGGGGTGCGGTGCAGCGGGTGCGCCCCGGCGAGGGCGTGCAAGGGGCGGGAGGGCCGACCTGTGCCCCGAGAGCCAGGGAGCGCGGGCAGGGGCGGGGTATGCTCCGGGGGGGACGCATCGCCCCCCGGTCGCCCGTGGATCGCCGACGGGAGCCTGATGTAGCCGACCCAGCCCAATGAACGTGAGGATTCTCCGCTGCATCGGGGGCATACATATCGCCGATCCGTCGACGATGTATCGCCGAGTCAAGCTCGCTGGACATCGCTCGGGCGTGTGCTTTCGTTCCCTCGGCGAGGGCCGCCGAGGAGCACCTTGGATCATCCTGCGAAAAAAGGAGACGAGCGAAAGAGAGCTGCGCACGGGAAGTGGACGTCAGAGCGATGGTAAGCTCGATGTGACCCCCCTTTTACATTACCAGCTTGAAGCATCTCATTATCCTTATTTTTTTGCATCACCTGACCTCGGTGCCGATCTTGAGGATTCCCTCAGTCTCTGAGGGCACAGCCCTAAGACTGTCATCGCCTTGGGCTTGCCGATCTGACGGGGTAGGGATACGCTCGAGGCTGGTCATAAAACGTTGCCCCCTCGCACGGGCGGAGACCTCCCACGCGGGTGTGAAGAGTCTACCTGCCAGAGGCTACTTGTGGCGCCGCCTTGACCCTCGGAGGGTCTCGGGGGCCCCGTGGGCTCCTCGGAGGGCCATCGAGGACCAGATTGGATCATCTAGCGAATACGCAAACGCACGGAATCGATAAATGCACGCAGGGAAAAGGCGTCCGAGCGATGGCGAGGGGACGTACACGTACACGAATCCACACTGTTTTCGAGAGTACCCCCCCCCCGAGCGTTCCACCGATCGGGGGACCGTATTCATGTGCGTGATTGGGCGCGTACGTCTTTTGTCTTGGCATCGCTCGGACGTGTGCTTCTTTCTTTCGACGAGGACCAGCGAGGAGCCACCTGGGTCATCTCGCGAGAAAATACACACGCACGAAGCCGACAAAGCACGGGGAACAGGAGGAGGAACAGGAAAAGGAGGAGGAGGAAGAGGAGGAGGAGGGGGAGGAGGAAGGGGAGGAGGAGGAGGAGGAAGAGGAGGAAGAGATAGACGTCTGAGCGGTGGCGAGTGGTGGGCTTCCTCTGGGCGGCTCTCCCTCTCTCGCCCTGGGCATGCCTCTTGGCAGCCGCGCCTCGGCGCGGGTGCGTTCCGGGGGGGAGGGGGAGCGGCCGCAGCAGGTCCCAGCTGCGGCCGGCGAGGTGCTCGGAGGACGGTCCGGCGCCTCGGCCGGGTGGGGAAGGAGGTCAGACAGTGGCGAAGCGTCCTGGCTCGCCTATAGCCCTACCAGACAATGTTCTAAGAACCTTTTGTGGTTTTCACGAAGTGCTCTTAGAACATTGTCTGGCGGATATTGTTTTGTTTTAGCACATCGGGTTGATGTTCTAAGAACATTGTTTTTGTTCTTGGAACATTTTGGCGGGTTCTAAGAACATGGCAGGACTATAGGAATACCGGGACGGTCGGTCCCTGCTCAAGGAGGGGGGCGGCTGAGGTCACAGGGGCCAGACGCCAAGCACTGACGCGTGTTGGCCTCGATGCGGTGGGCGCGGGAGCCCCACGCTTGCTTCGCGGCAGGCTAGGCCACGTAGAGAACAGAGGGCCTCACACAACCACGTCCCCTCCCCCCCCAGACACACCCACACAAACACTTTCCTTCAGCGGCGTGGTGGCGGCGCCGTCGCAAGCACTGAGCCGGGACACGCTGAGTCGAATTCTTTTTGGCGTAGCAGGTGGGTTGGCTAGACACACACACACACGTTTTCTCCTCCGCAGCGTTGTCACAAGGGCTATTCAGCGGGATGCGGAACGCGCCAAATCACACTGCAAGCACACCTGTGAAGACATGCGCAAACATGTGTTTGGCGTCGCGGCCACGCGCGCAGCGGCGCGACGTAGAAAGTCGGGCGAAGAGACGCGCTCGGCCATCTCAGATACACATGTCTATCTGTATCTAAAGTATGTACATGGATCTAGATATGCAAGCCATACGTGTTGCTATCATAGGTCACTGAAGCACTGGCAGAATGTACCAGCGCACATTGCAGGCGTGCTCTTCACGGCTGCTTTCGCACAACGGCCGAAGCGAGTTAGCGCCACGCACGCACTCGAGAAGCACACACTCACACAACATATACACAGAAAACGCGGTATGTTGCCGTGGCGGGTTAACTTCCTCTTCTTCTTCTTCTTCTTCATTTCGCCCTTTCTCGATGAGAGGCCGCCCTGCCTCCAGGGCGCGCGGAGGTTGTCTCCGCTGAGACCTCCGACGCGATTGTTTGTTGCATGATGTTAGCCCTCGCCCTTCGATACTTGGCCGCCCTCTTGCGCTTACTCTGTAGGCGTTCCCCCCTGCGCGGGCGCGCTGGCAGGGGAGACTCAGGAGGAGGAGGAGGAGGAGAAGGAGGAGGAGGAGTCAGAGGAATCAGAGGACGGGAACGAGGGAGGAACAGGAAGAGGAGACTGATTGACGCGGGCTCCGACGCCATGAAAGATCGAATGGCCATCGTCCCATCTCGCCACCATGTCTGTTGGGTCTCCCCTCTGCGCGCGGGCGCTCGCGCGCGCTGGCAGGGGAGACTGTGCGCTGCCGCTTCTTGCTCCGTGGCGCGCGGTGGTCGCCGCTGCTTTAGGCACTCCGGCTCTTCCAGGAGGGCGGTCCGCGGGGGGAGCCCGGGCTGAGGCAAGAGGCGGGGGAGGCGAGGAGGGCAATAGAGAGGGGAGGAGGGGGAGGAGGAGGAGGATGAGGAGGAGGAGGAGGAGGATGAGGAGGAGGAGGAGGAGGGAGGAGGAGGAGGAGAGGAGGAGCAGGAGGAGGAGGAGGAGGAGGAGGAGGAGGAGGAGGAGGAGGAGAGGAGGAGGAGGAGGAGGAGGAGGAGGAGAGGAGAGGAGGAGGAGGCGGAGTAGGAGGAGAGGAGGAGGAGGAGGAGGAGGAAGAAGAGGACGAGGATGGGGGGAGGAGGAGGAGGAGGAGGAGGAGGAGGAGGAGGAGGAGGAGGAGGAGGAGGAGGGCGGAGGAGGAGGAGGAGGAGGAGGAGGAGGAGGAGGAGGATGGGGGACGAGGAGGGGGGGGGAGGAGGAGGAGGAGGAGGAGGAGGAGGAGGAGGGAGGAGGAGGAGGAGGAGGAGGAGGAGGAGGAGGAGGAGGACGAGGCCAAGGACGACGAAGGGCAGGGCGAGGAAGCATATCGCGGGATTGGGGAGGGGGAGTGGGGAGCAGGGCATTGGAGGGAGAAGGTTTGGTTCGGTCGTCCTCGACGGCGCGGGTCACGCTCGCAACTGGGGGGCGGGTGCCGTTTCCATGGTGAACGACAGCCGAGGTACGCATAAGAAGGGTCTATGAATCGGTGCCGCAAGAGGGCCCGAGGACTCAATGGAGGGAGGAGGAGGAGAAGTTGGAGGAGGAGGAGGAAAGGGAGGAAAGGGAGGAGGAAGAGGGGCAGGAGCAGGAGCAGGAGGAGGAGGAGGAGGAGGAGGTGGAGGAGGTGGACGAGGACGAGGACGAGGCCGAGGCCGAGGCCGAGGACGACGAAGATCAGGGCGAGAACGAGGAGCGGGAGGGGGAGGGAGAGGGGGGAGGAGAAGGAGGAGGGAGGAGACATGGACGGAGTGGGCTTGTCCTCTCTCGCCCTTGTCCCCGCCGCCTCCTCTTCCTCCCCTCCAGCCAGGAGGAAGAGGAGGCGGAGCTGGAGCACCTGGAGGAGCAGGAGGGAGGAAGGGTTGGGTGAGAGTTTGTTGGCCGCGCGGCCCGCAGGCGCTGGAGGAGCGTCGAGGGTCGAGATCCCCACGCAGGTGCGGGAAAAGGTAGGAGGAGGAGGAGTCACTGGAGTTACTGGTCTGCGGACCACTGTCAAGGCCTCACAGAGGCCTCGACACAAAACAAAAGAGAAGGTCAGGAAACCTCATCCTCGCTCCCTCTGCTCCCCCCGACTGGCCGTCTCCTGCCCGGGCCGCCCGGTGGCGGCACGGCGTGGGCGGCAGCCTTGCCGTCCTTACCCCCGCGTGTGGGAGGCGGGGGAGGAGGGGGGCCTGCGGGCGGGACGCATCCTCCAAGGACGGAACCCGAACGACGGTCGACACGACTCTTCGCTTGTCCCGCTCCGCCACGGCCAATCAAATTGGCTTCGGCGGCCCTTCCCGTCCGGGAAAAAGGGCCGCGTCGAACCCGAGACAGGTTGCCGTTCCCCTTCGGGGTGACGCCACCGCAGGGGCCTCGCAGCGACCGTGGGTCAAGCGTGCAGTAGTGACCGCACCGTGAGCACAACGTCAGGAACCACTGTGGGAAGCAGACCAGGAGACGGGACACGTGGAACTCGCTGGCCGCGCTCCTGGCCGCGGCTGGTGCGAGCGGAGCTGACTCTGGCCCCGGCCGAGCCGCACCCCGAGCAGCACAACATGTGACAAGCTGGGCATCGGCCACGATGACTTCACACCCGACACGCCACCATCGAACACCACAGCGTTCCACCTCGTGGGCCGACGCTCTGCTTCTCCTCTCCTTCTTGGAGACCCTGGGCGAGCGCTCTGGGCGAGGCGCACGGGCGGTCGCAGCTTCGATCACCGCGCGCCTCGCGCGTTGCCGGACGAGGGCAGCCGTGCAAGCAATCCGATCCGTATCGGGCATTCGACCAATGAGCGCTCCCTCCGCCAGCTCCGCCCCCCTCCCCGCCCAGAGGTCAGCAGTCAGACTGCCGCAGGCGAGGAAGTCGTGCCACCTGGAGCCGAGCAGCTCGGGGATCCATCTAGATGGGAGGGGGTCAAGAGCATTGCGAGCTGCGCTCGATCTTGCCTGGACTCCCAGGCTACGCGCGCACTGGTCCAGAGGTCACCGCTTGGGCCCCAGAGCCTCTGGTCTCCAAAATGAGACCTCCACGACGTCGCAATTGACAGGTGGTCCGTCACAAAACTACACGGGCCTGGGACCTGCTGCAACGCCAAGCAGAAACCAACTATCTCGGGCCTGGGAACAGTCAGTTTCTCCCCAGGGAGCGGCTTGCACAAAGCCACAGCCAGCTCGTATTCATAGCCGACTCGCTTGATCGCTGTGAGCGCTGATCACATCGGCGGCGTCGGGGGTCGTCGCCGAAACTTCCGCCCGAACCATCGCCAAACACAAAAACGTGGTCATCGTACGTACACTCCGAAAACGTGTCAGGGCCCCCAAACCACTCATCGAGCCCTCTGATCACCTCCTCATCGTAGGTGGGGTGGGTGAGGGAACGAGGGGAGACGCCCGAAGCCACAAGCTCGGCTCCGCCTCGGCTTGGGCGATCGCTTGTGGCAGCAATGCATGCGTTGAGGTGAGATCACGATGCTCACTGCTGCTGTTGCAATCACATGTCCAGATGCGGTGGGACAGGCTCTCTGGCTCCTCGTCCTCGTCCTCGTCCTCCGCCTTGTCGGCCGAGATCGGCTGGCTGGCCAGTATGTAGTCGTACATGCAGAAACCTTTGGTGAATCAAACCTTGGAGATGAGGGGGAGCGAGAGGAAGGGCGAGGGAGGGGAGTGAGGTACCGATCGAGGACCGATTCCCGGGGGGCCGACACGTCGCTCGCGACCCCCGTCGCTCCCGGCCTGCCGGTGTTTGGACCCGCACAGAAAGCGCACGAAAACAATCCAAAACGACCTGCCGGTGTTTGGACCCGCACACACACACACCCACACACACACCCACACACACACACACACACACACACATACAGACTCACGCACACAACCGACGGGAGGGGCGCCAAGGAGGTGGCCGCACCAGCGGTGGCGCAGAGCGTCCCACTTGAGTGCATTTCGGCATGCCGACCCCTGTGGCGCCACCCCGGGGGGGGGGGAACTGGGCGACGCGGCCGGCCCCCTCCATGTGCGACGTGTGGAGATCAGACTCCCCAGAACAACGAGCATTACTACATTGCCCTCCGTGGAGAGCTGCCCCCGCGGCGCCATTGGTGTCACCAGTACCGCCCGCCTCTCGCTCCCCAGCTTAGGCGCCGGCCCCCCCCCCCGGAGGGGGGACTCCGGCTGCGCCCGGCGCGGCCGCACCGTTTGCTGCGCCTCCCCCTGCAGCGTGGGGGTCGGCGGCTCCGTCCCCTGGCGCTGCTGCACCAGCCGCCGCCGGGCGGCGCATGGGGGCGCCACCCTTCTTGCCCTTGCCCTTGCCCTTGCTCTTACCCTCGCCTTTGCCCTTGGCCTGGCCCTTGCTCTGGCCGTCACCCTCTTGTTCTTGCCCTTGGCGCGCTCGGCCCGCGTACGCTCATTGTACATGTGCACTCTGTCCGGCGGATCCTGCCCGGCCGGCAGCGCCGCGGGGGCCACGCCGGCGACCGCCAGGCGGGCTGCCCGCCGGAGCGGGTGGTCCAGCACGCGAAGTGCCGACTGCGACCCGCAGGGCCTCGAGGCAAGGCTCCAAGACCACCCTGAACGTGTTCGGGACCGGCTCCTGCGCGCCGGCCGCGTCCTCGACCAGCGTTCCTGGGCAGAGATGCCCGTGATCACTCCCGGCATCGTCAGGGCCTCCTCCACCTGCTGCACTGCTGCTGACACGGGCGAGTCCAGGGCAGCCCTGACTCCGGATCCGCCCTACTTTGGGGAAATTCGTAAGTAGGGCTTGGAATTCCCGCCTTATTTTTCAAGCCCCGCTGATGCCAATTTCCGCCCTACTTTTCTGTTGCTGTTTCCGCCCTGCTTCTGTGGATTTCCGCCCTACTTGATGTTGGGTGCAGCAATTTCGCCCTACTTCTTCGGCCTCTCACAGGTGGATTTCCGACGCAACTTTAAGTTAGAAAAAAAGCCAAAGTAGGGCGGATCTGGAGTCCGGGAGGGTCAGGGACGGCAGGCGCCGCGGCCGCTGCCGCCCCGCCGGCGTCGACGGCCATCGGGCCCGCGACGCCCAACTGGCGACACAGGTCACGGCCGACCGCTGCACCCCAGGCGGCCTTCGGCTCCCTCCACGCTGCGTTGGGCGACTTGTCTGCCCACACGACCCCGCACTCCTTAAACCTGGCATCGCTCGGACGTGTGCATTTTTCCTTCGTCGAGGACCATCGAGGAGCATCCTTGATCATCTGGCGAAACAACCGCGCACGAAACCGGACAAAAAAAACACAGGGAATGGACGTCCGAGCGATGCCAGGTGAAACCCTCGCACACCGCGCTCGTCGACTCGAGGGCAGCGTCCACACGGCGCACCACAGCCGCCTGGGTCGTTCCCAGCGTGCCCGCTCTGCTCGAGGAGGGGCCGCGATGGCCTGGCCGACCCGGGCACGGCGGGCGCCCGCCGTCCCTGCCGGGTCTGCGCGGGCGGGTGGTTGCCAGTGTCCGCGGGGCGGCCGCGGGCAGGGGGCAAGCGCGGCGCGGCCGTGAGCTGCTTAGGCCACGAGCGGCGCGCGACATCGATGGCTTCCCTGTCCGTGGCATGCCGCGCAACTCTCGCCGATTCACCTTCACACTCTCGCACCGCCGCTGCATGCACGACACAGCACAGCACATCACCCGGGCGGGGCGCGGGGGGGGGGGAGGGGACGGGGGGGGAGGAAGCAGGGGAGGGGGACGAGGGAGGGGACCAACGAGGGAGGGGAAGGGGAGGGGGGAGGAGGGCGGGAGGGAGGGAGGCGGCCCCCGAGGTGTGCGTGCCGTTGACAAGAGAATCCGGCCGTCCGCACCGAGCTGCCCGCCCGTCCGCCGCCGATCCCGGAAGGAAGAGGAGGAGAATCCGTCCGACGAACGGAAATCGATGTCGTGTTCGCGTTCACTCAACCGGCACGACCCCGCCCCGACCACCTCTCCCATAGCACACCGCTGGCTTCCCCCGCCGCGTGGGGGCTGGGAGGGGCAGGCAACCGTAGGGATACGGCGCCGGGCACAACAGGACAGGTTGCCCCCCCCAGGATGGTTCTGCGGAGAGGCCATCGTTATTGGCACATGGGCCCTCGGCCCGGCAGCGCGGCCATTTTACCAGCGTTGCACCATGGTGGGAGGCGGCCGAGACTGGCCGAAACCGATCGAGACCCCCCTTTACCACCCCCGGCCACGGCCACGGCCCCTTCCTGTCTCCCCACTCCCCACTTTGCTACTATCTGACCCCCTCCTTTCCTTTAAGCATGGGTGAGTCTTTTCGTTCAAGGCAATGCCAAATTTTGCCTCTCATGACCACAGCCCAAACTACACCGTCGTGCGCCACTTCTCTCACTCCATGTCTGGGGGGAACCGAGATCCTCGGGCAAAGGGAACTATGCACATGCACCGATCCTGGCAAGGCCCATCCTTGACCCAGGATCGGTGCATATGCTTTCCTGGCCAAGGTAGGAGGGCGTATGCACCGATCCTGGGCTCAGGATGGGCCTGGCCAGAATCGGTGTATGTGCATAGTTATTTTTCCTCTAGATCCGACAGCAAGCAGAAGTCCCAGTGTCTGGCGTTCATGAGAGAAAACAAACGCCGGCTTCAGTGCCTGCTGCTCTCCGGCCAGTGCCCCCCAACGCCTCGTGCTCCAAGCGCCGTCCCGAAGCTAGCGGACCTCACCGTGGCCGACGCCCCGACGCTGTTGGGAGCCCTGCGGAGCAGGGACAACCTGCGCATTGCCATCGCACGCTTCTGATTACGCTTGCGGTGCCGTTTTGTCTTCCTATGGGCTCTCCTGCGAGAATTGCGCTCTCTGCTCCTGTAGGAACAGTGCCGTCGCTATTTTCGTCGTGGAACAGTGCCGTCGCTTTTTTTTTTTTTGTTAAAGTGGTTGAGATGTTGCGAATTGCCTTTCGCTGTTTTCTTGCCGGGGTTGTTTTGTGTGGGTTGGTTCGCGTCGCCGTTTTTTCGCATCAGTGGGCAAGTGATTGAATTTGTTTTTCTTCGTTGGTTTTGTTTGACTCATGGGTTAAATGTATATAAAAGGGGAGTGATCTGCATCCGGCTGCGTGCGATGAGGCGCACCAACAGAAGACCGAGGGGAGGAAGCACTCCTTCCTGCTGGGCCCGCGTGGACCAACGGGCGAGGCCGGCCTGCCCCTTCGGATGCTTCGGGGGAGAGAGCCGCGGCTCCGACCGCCCTCTCCGGCATGGGATCCGAGGAGGCGCGAGCATTCCCGCCCCCGCGCCGGACCGAAGACGAACGAGAGGGAGGGCTCCGAGGAAGCCAAACCGAGGCACCGCGGGAAGACGGCCCGAGCCCTCCTCCCTCCACCACTGACTCGGAGGCGGCGCCCTCCGGGGGAGGGCGTGGGTTAGCCGTGCCTGCTGGCTCCACCCTCACACCACACACGCAATATCAGCACCAGGAGCCAATTTGGCACGTTGCCCCTGCTGCGGCCGTTCTGCATGTGTCTCTTGGAGCAGTATGAGGGAGAGGAAGAGGAAATAGGAAACAAGCCACACGATGAAGTTGCAGAACTGCGTGGGAGGCATCTGCTCCCTGGCTCCTTTCCCGCAGCGGACGCACATGCCATCGGTCTGGTGGCCTTCCTCCTGGAGTCTCTGGCGGGCCCACTGCCCACCACTGGCAACTGTAACGTTGGTGGCCACGAGCTCCGAACGGCCCTCCTTCTCCAGTCGCCGTTGCCCCCTCACCACCTGGTACATGTCGCCGCCACCAGAGAGGCCCTGTCCAGCGGCGTGCTGGCTCGCAGCCGCCCGTAGATGCCCGCGGATATCCGCTGCCACGTCATCAATCAGCTCCTGGAAGGACGTCGTACTCGCGAGCGCCTCGTCGCGTACGCCGCAGGGAGAGGACAGAGGAATATGAGAGGATGGAGAAGACCCACAGGGAGCAGCTGGAGCGTGACCGATCCAGATCGCCAGATCGAGGAAAGAAAGAGGATAAGCAGGAGGAGGAGGACGAAGAACCAGTGGTGAAGAAATGAGAGAGGCCCGAGTGGAGCGACTCTAACTTTACCTGCGTGGACTGTGGGAGTGACGGAGCTGATTGCGGCTACAGGGCTGTCGCGGCGGGCCATGGGCTCTCCAAGCAGGTGCCGAGGGATAATATCGAAAGGGCAATCGCAAAGTCCGCAACGACCCTGCGGATCAACACGGTGGACCTGATGAAGAAGAGGAAGCTGCTGTTCAGCCCGTACTACGAGGTGGTGAAACGCGGCTTCCTGTCGGTTGCCAAGGAAGGTGGTGTGGTGCCCACGGGTTGGGAGTCGTACCTTGAAGCATGCAAGAAAAAGGGTAAGTACATCGATGGGCTGTGCCTGGTAGCATGTGCAGAGCTGCTGAAACGGACCATCTTGGTCAACTTCCGGGACAAGCAGAAGTTGAAGCTGCTAATGAAAGTCGACCCGTTGGGGGAGGAGGCACAGAACGAAGCAGAGAATTACAGGCCCATCGTTATTGGATATCACAGGGAGCACTACGTCTTGTTGGTCCCGACGGTGGAGTACATCAACAGGTTTATGCACGACCCGAAGAAGATAGGCCAGCAGGAAAACAGCCAAATAATAGAGAAAGTACCCAGGGGCGGCGGGAAGGGCAGGGTGAAGGACAGTCCCAGTGCGACGAGCAGGGCGTCATGGATCCCGGACGCGGTGAGCTCCAAGCCCACCCCAGCGCGAGCCCAGCCTGGGAGGGAGAGCGGCGCCAGAAGAAAGAAGGCGGAAGACAGGAGAGGAGGCGGAGGAGGGGAGGAGCAGCAGGAGAAGAAGGAGGACTTGTGCGAGAGGCAGGAGGCAGGAGGCGCAGGACCTGCGCCGGCCCCCAGCGTCGCGTCATGGATCCCGAGGGCCAGCAGCAGGGGGGACACCCCGCGCGCGGGCAGCAAGGCGTCCTGGATACCATAAGTGCCGACTGTGGCCGGTATGCTGGCGGAGGGTGCCGCTCAGCCCTCGACAGCACGGGTGCGCCAGCCATGCAGCCCTAAGACTGCGCTTGCCCTCGTGCGGAGGAAGATCACCAAGAAGAGCAAAGTCGCCATACCCGTGCAGGAGCGGCATACTTGGAGTTGCCACCGCTGCGGCGGATTCCTCGCCAGGGGGAGCCGCGCCGTGCTGCTTGCTGCGAGGCGGGCGCACATCCATTCGCGTTGGCCCCGCGAGGGGGGCAAGAAGCTGGCGGTCCGAGCGCTTGCCTACGGGGCGCCAGAGGCGCCCCCTGATCTGAGCTTCGGTATCCCGGACGAGGTGGTTGGATGGAAATGCCCGTTCTGTGGGATCAAGCAAGCGGCTGGGGTGGCGACCCCGTGGATGAGGAGCCTGCAGGTGAAGCAGCACAGGAAGGAGAGCCACCCAGACAACACAGACAAAAATATGCTGGTAGAGTGGAGGCGGCAGAAGTACACAGGATGCAAGAGAGAAGACGCGAGGAGCAGGAGGCTGGAAGACACTGAGAGGAGGATGGCGGACAGGCAGCCTGGCGGCCATGACGTCAGGATGATCTTCCTGAAGAGCATGTGGAACGAGTACCAGAAGCAGAATGAAAGACGCCAGGGGCAGAGGGCTCGGATATGCGTGAAGTGCCGTGTTATCGGGAACCCCCTGTCGTGCACGTACGCCCGCCTGTGCAAGACCACGTGCGTGGAGCAGAACTGGATCGGCACCCACTGGCGCAAGGCGGAACAGCTCCTCAAATGGGCGCGCATGGACGACTAGGACCGGAAGAAGTTTGTGGAGCTCCTTGACCTCCACGGCTCCCAGAGGCCGGACGACGCGCAGCTGGAGAGGTGCAGGCAAGCCGGAGCGATCTTGGAGGAGACGGGTTTGCGGCAGGTATCGACCTGGAACGTGCACCTCGAACAGTACCGCAAGCCCCACGATCTGCTGAAAAGGCGTGATCCAGGAGGAGGAGCAGTGCCAGGACACGTTCGCCAACAAATTCCGGATCGAGCTTTCAGACGGTATTAACAGCGGGCATGGCGGCTGGAGCAGAAGATGAAAGACTAGACAGGTTGAGGGGAGGAGCGCTGTTTGAGGAGAAGAGTGAAGAGGAAAAGAGAGGAGCAGAGGAGGATACTCAGAAGGATGAGGCAGAGGATAGGTTGAGAGGAGGAGGAGACGTAAGAGGGGGCAGAAGCAGCCCAGAGGAGGACGGCAGAGGGAGGCAGAGAGCAGAGGAATATACTCAGAAAGATGAGGAGGAGGATAGGTTGAGAGGAGGAGGAGACGTAAGAGGGTGCAGAGGCAGCCCTGAGGAGGAAGGCAGAGAAGCAGAGGAATTCAATCAGAAAGATGAGGAACAGGATAGGTTGAGAGGAGGAGGAGACGTAAGAGGGGGCAGAAGCAGCCCAGAGGAGGGAGGCAGAGGGAGGCAGAGAGCAGAGGAAGATGCTCAGGAAGATGAGGAAGAGGATCGGTTGAGAGGAGGAGGAGACGTAAGAGGGGGCAGAAGCAGCCCAGAGGAAGAAGGCAGAGGGAGGCAGAGAGAGGAAGAAGGCAGAGGGAAGCAGATTGAGGAGGAAGGCAGAGGGAGGAGGAACGCAGAGGGAGAGGCAGGAGGCGGGCCCCCTGCTCCTCGCACGCGGGGGGCGGCATGCAGAGAGGGTGATTTCAGAGGTTCTGGAAGGGGGTGAGTACGCGCAGTTCCACGTGACTTGTGGTTCTGTGCGCCTCGCGTGTTTCAACGTGCACAGGCGCAAGCGGTCATCCCATGATGCCAAGAAGCGATTTGACGACCGCCTAGAAGAGAAAGTTGCGGCCCCGCCGGCCTGTACATCGGCGGTGGTGGGCGGGGGCTGGAATTCCCCTGTGGAGCACGGGGTACCAGGAGTCTTCGCTCCATTGCAGGCCTCGGGCCGGGTGCACCTGGCGGCGCCGCTCTCCCCGACGAGGTGGAAAGGCCCGGCCGTCATCGACTACTTCCTGATCCGCATGGACACCAATAGCGCGTGCGTCACGGTCAAGACGGTCGAAAAGGTCATCTCGGACCACAAGCTGATCCTCTGCGACATCACCTGTGGACGGCGGAGCAACGGCAGCATGGCGGCACCGAGGTGGAAGACAGGAGGGAAGTACAGGAAGCCTGAGGATGCGGAGGAGGTCAGGAGATGGGAAGAAGCCATGGAGGAACCGCGGTGGGAGGAGGGGCAGCCCCTGGAGCTCAACGACTGCGAAGAATGGTGGACATCCTGGCCCCGCCGCGCGGAAGACCTCCTGCGCGGAGCTTCGGGGTCGAAGAGCGCAGGCAATTCTTGACACTTCGCGTATCCCCACCAGCCCATCCAGAAACGATGCCCGGGCAAGTTGAAGAGATCAGGGAAGTGTGTGTGTGCGTGGGGGGGGGGGGCGAGAGGGGCAGCCGATCCGTGCAAAGGATGAGGCGGAAGAGGAAGCCAGATGGATAGATGAGGGGTTGGCGAGGCACCGAGCGATGGGAGGGATGAGGAGAATGATGACGCTGGGTGGATGGTTGAATGCCGATCGGATGCCTCTTGGAAGCCTTGTTTGGAAGCCTCTTGGGGCGTCTCGGGGGTCTCTTGGCGGTCAATGGGGGCTCTCGGGCGTCTTGGGTGCTTGGGGGGGGGGCCTCTGGAGGCCGCTTGGGATCCTCTTGGGGGGCTCTTGGGGGCCTGTTGGAGGCCTCTTGGGGTCTCTTGGGGGTCTCTTGGAGCCTCATGGCGGCCTGTTGGAGCTTCTTGGAGGCCTCTTGGAACCATCCTGGGAGCCTCTTGGGGGTTTTCTTGGGGCCTCATGGCGGCCTCTTGGAGGCCTCTTGGAAGCCTCTTGGGGCCTCCTGGGCGCCCTTTGGGGCAATTTTGGGAGCGATCGAATAAAGAAAAGGGCGGAGTTGATTAGCCCTGCCCCCCCAAGAGGCCAAAATGGGGCCAAAACCCTAGTAAGATGAGCTTGGCTTCCTCACCGACGCCGTTTTGGACGCTCTAACTACCAGCGCCCCCCCCCCCCGTCCAGGTCCAGGGGAGGGGGTTGGGGGGAGGGGTGAACCCCCCCCCAAAGGGAAGAAGGAGGGGTGGCAGAGAAACTTCCAGGAACCACCTACGCCCAGAGGGATGGTGGGATTTCAAGGTGGAGGCCAAGCTGATCACTGCTGAGGAAAAGCAGGAAACCCTGAGACCACAGCGAGAGCTGATGTCGCCACTGGAAGCAGACGCGCGGCACGCCCATCAGCTCCTGGCAGCTTTTTACCAGAAGTGGCAGAAAGGAAGGAGGACGAAAGAACAGGAGGAGGAGAGGTCGAAAGAGGTGCGCGCCATAGCGCTGGTGATGGGGCGTGCTGGCGCCAAGCTCAAGATGGGCACCAAGGCCGCCTTGGCCGCTGCAGAGGGGTTGCTGCGCGACGCGCTCGGCAAGGAGCTGGCGCGGCAGGCGAAAGAGAGGATCAGGTCGTGGAAAGCAAGGATGGCGCAGATGGACAAGAAAGTGTTCCAGTGGATCAAAGGGGAGGCGCCGGTGAGCGCCGACTGTGCGGTCCTGGGCAAAGACGGCTGGCATGAGGGTAAGGCGGCAGAGCGGAAGATCAGGGACTTCTGGAATGACCATGTCAGTGAGGTGAATGAGGGTACCTACCCGGACGAGTACGTCAGGGAATACCGGGCTGAGATAACCACGATGGACAATGCTGCGCGGGCGCGGCTCGACCAGCACCCGCCCGACATGCGGGCAGCCTTGCAATCGGGCTTGTGGGCGCCGCCGACAGTCCATGATCTGCGCCGCGCCCTGCGTGACATGGGCAAAACTTTGGCGGGGTGCGACCAGTGGTCGGCGAAAGAGCTCGGCTTCCTCCCTGGCGAGGCGCCCGAGGAGCTGCTGGCGCTACGCCTCCAGTGTGAGCAGGATGCGCGCTGGCCCCGGCGGTTGCGGAAGTGGCGGCAACGCAGCAAACCGAAGGAGGCGGGGGGCGTGATCTTGGGCAAGATCCGGCCGATCGCAATTGCATCCACCATCATCCGCGCCTTCCACAAGTTTAGAGCAAGTCAGGTCTCCACATACTTGGAGCCCATGTTCCCCAAGAGCCAGGCGGGAGGCATGAAAGGAAGACACCTTGAGAGCCTGCTCGCCCCGATTCTGGAGAGGATTGAGGCGACCACCATGCTGCAAGAGGCGAAAGAGCTACAAGAGGACGAGGCAGAGGAACAGGAGCTGGACAACGAGTGCTTCCGGGCAGCTTGGGCGGAATGCCACGTCAGGACATGGGGCTACAAGGCGGCCTTCGACAGGGTGCATCCGAAACTTGTGGAAAGACGTTGGAAATAATTGGGCGTCCCAGCGTGGTTCGTTGAGTCGGTTGTGGGGCTCTGGCAGTGTCAAGAAAGATATGTGGAACTGGGAGGGTTCGCGTGCCTGGACCTTGTGTGCGCGTTGCGCCCGATCCCCCAGGGGGGCCCGCTCAGCATGCTCGCTATTGCCACGGTGTTGTGCGCTCCCACGCTCCGCGCTGCCACTGCAGCGCCAGGCTCGGTTCTCTCGGTGTACGCCGACGACAGGGCTGCCGCCGCTAGGACAGCAGAGGGGATCCAGAGGATTGAGGGCGTGTGGGCGCGCCTGGAGGAGTTCACTTCGATGCGGTCGAACACAGACAAGCAGGATGACTTCGTCGTTCGCTCGGCGCGGCCGCGCGGTCAGCAGAGGAAGAAGCAGAGGGCCGAGACGCTGGGGAGGACAGAGGAGAAAGGCAGAGCGCAGGTCAAGCTCCTGGGCGTCGACATCCTGCTCGGCAAGGGCACCGCACTGTCGGGGCGCGAGCAGGGCAAGATCGAGGAGTTCCGGTGGCGTGCTGCGAGAGTGCGCAAACTGGGGCTACCGTGCCAGAAGCGGCAGGCCCTGGTGACTTCGAGCTGCGTGCCGGCGCTGACGTGGTCCTTCGTGGTGCGCTGGGCGCCGAAGGGAAAGCATCGTGAGCTGAGCCAGATTGTCAGGAATGCGATCGAAGCTTCTCAGTGAGGTTCTGCGTCACCGCATCTCTCGGATCTGGTACTTTGTCGTCATCATTCCAGCCCCCTGTTGATGATGACGCAACGAGTTTGGAGGATGGTGGAAAAGTACAGGGAGCTTGTCGGCGAGCGGCGCCTCTCGCAGATGTTCCTGGCCGGGCAGGGCCTCGGCCTGCAGTGCGCTGGGGTGGCGGGCGCGTGCCTGCATAACATGGGGGCTCTGCAGTGGGCCGCCGTGCAAAACGAGGACGACACCTTGGTCTTCAAGAGCGCTGAAACCAACTTTGGCAGGGAGTTCGGCGCGGCGGCGGACATCGGGGCGCGCGAGCACCTCCTGCGGGAAGCGCGGCGGCGCGGGCTCTGGGCCGCCTTCTTGAGGGCCAAGAGGGGGGACAGCAGCGTGGCACGTCAAGCAGGGGCGCGGCACTGCCACAGAGCCAACGAGGCTGCGAACGACCTGATAGCAGAGAAGGGCGGCGCGGATTTTGCGTGCATCTTGATTGGTGACTATTGGTCCGACCTCCGCCTGGCGAAGGCCAAGGGGCAACCGGAACGGCCCTGTTCGGGGTGCAGCGCGGGCGCGCTTCCGAGTGCTGATCATGGCTTCTGGGCCTGCCCGCTCTGGCGCCCATGGCGGGTAGGGCTTGAAGTGCCGCGAAATCCATTCGCCCGCCGGACTGGGTGGCCAGTGCGGCCCCTACGACATGAGGCGGAGACGGAAGAGCTCAAGCGCAGGATGGCCTTCATGGCGTCGGTGCGGGCGGCGGCGTCCAAGGCTCGCCACCAGGATGCTGGCCAGCAGCAGGGACAGCACCGAGACGCCCTGCGCAGCCTGGGAGGCGACCCCGGGGCCAGCCAGCGGCGCACGCGGCCCAGGCTGAGCGGCGACGCAGAGGAGAGGCAGCAGCAGCACACCAGCACCGGCGGCAGCGGAGAGGCGCAGCAGCCACAGCAGCGGCAGCGCGGCGCACAGCGCCGCCCCAGCGGCAGCCCAGGCGGCATCTGGAGAAGGAGGGTGCGGAGACGGCGGGGGAGGAGCGGCAGCAGCAGCTGCAGCAGCAGCACCACCACCGCGGACGAGCACCAGCAGAAGCAACAGCGCGGCGCCAGGCGCCGCCCAAACCCCCGCGGAGACCCCGCGGGCGGCGAGAGGAGGAAGAGGCGACGTCTGAAGGGGAGAAGAAGAAGACGAAAGAGCGGAGGAAGAGGTAGAGATAGAGGAGGAAGGAACGTCAGCTGAAGAGGAGGAGGAGCGCGAGGAGGAGAAAGATATGTCAGCTGAGGAAGCAGAGAGGGAGGAGGAGGAAGACATTTAAAGCGCAGGTGGGGCATGACCCACCACCGTCTTCGGCATTTACATGTCGCCTTTCGTCGGCTTGCTGATGAAGGGGGTGGAGATCTTCTTGGTATTCTATGTGTTTTCTTTTTAACGCACGGTAGCTCCCACTGCTCCACTGGTTCATCATCCAGCTCCGCGGGCGGGTCTCAACCAAGTAGTGGCTGAATTAGGGTCCCAACCAATGCCCATCAACGAAGCTTGCACTGTCAAGGTCGGACCTCTCGCCCGTGCCCACCGTCTCGTAGCCGACGACCTGAGTCCCGTGCGAATTGAGCCCCAAGCACGGCAGACCCGGTCATGCACTTCAGGGTGTTGTCGCCAAAGAGAGAGCCAATCTCGCATCACTTGCATAGGGACCTCCACTCCAAGGTCGGGTACCGTGTCGTCGGATCCCAGGGTGGCGGTGAGGCGTCGTCCGCGCACTTTACCTCCCACCTCGTGTTCAGCTTGCCGTCGTCCCATCTCGTGTTCAACGCTTGTTTCCTCATGCCCATCATAGTTTGCCCGTGCAGTCCTTGAGGTGCCGCCCCAGCATTCCACAGCCCACGTGCTATCTTAGCCAGAGCGCCCCCAGTGCGCCCACTCTTCGTAGTCTCCGTATTCTGCCAGCTCTTCTCATAGCATTCCTCGTGCGTTGGGTTGCCTGTGCTACTGACCTCTTCCGTCCTGCAGTCGTGTCCAGGCCGAGATCAACTGCCGCGGTGGCGGCCACCACTGGTAGACCATGCGCGCGTAGTCGTCGAGCCGTCTTCGCCGCGACTGTCGGGTTGGAGCCAATTAACACCGTCTTGGGCAAGATGACCATGCGTTGAGCCTCCAGGCATTTTTTCAGGTCCAAGGCTGTATTGTTCATATATTCCCCGACCGAAGCACAACTGCCTTCGCACCGCGCCGTGGCATCGTCGACGCATGACCACAATCCGCAGCTGGAGACCTCTTGTGCACAAAATCCAAGATCGGGCGCAAGAAACAACTTCGCGAGTCCCGCTCCTCGCGGGGAACCCGCTACAATAGATCTGGTTTGTAGTATCCGTCTGTTGAGGATCGCCCTCTCCTGCAAATAGCGCGGCGCCAAAAACATCTGAACCTCCAAGGACATCAGCGCAGCAGGATATGCCATGCGCCGTGCTATCCTGAGCAACAGAAGGAGCGAGACTGAATCATATAACCTCTCGATGTCCAACAAGAGCGCGAGCGACGTGACCCCGAGCTCCACCCCCGATTCGTCCAAGCACGCGCGTAGGATGCCCTGATCGCCGCATCCCACTGGTCCGACAGCTCTATGGAACACGAATCGCTCAGGGTCGCCCTGGCTCTGCTGCACACCATCGGCAGAAAGTGTATCATCCCCGAGATTCGTTTGCCCCCCGTTGGGCCATCCCGCCAATGTACGCCAAGTAGCTGAGCACTGACGTGGCCGCGTACAGCGCGCCCCACAATAATGTATGATGTCGACGAGCGGATTCGCGTCCATCCTCAGGCAGCCTGCGCGCAGCGGCAGGTTCCAGTCTATCGAAACCCATCGCCTTGCTGTCGCTTGCTACATTGATGAAGTAATCCAACTGGTCGAGTGCGATCCCCGGCAGGTCCTCGCCCTCTTCTTGCCGAAGTTGGGCCAAATGCTCAATGATACCGGTGCGTTCGTCGACGGGGTCGGTCCAGATGCTCTCGCACAGGGTGGCCTTCAGCTCCATCACCGTGTTTGGGTCCGCGCGCTGGCAGAAATTTGACTCCCTGCTTGGGCTTCCGCCTATCACCGTCATCTCATACCGTGGTGCCGTCTTCTCTCTTGACATGGCGATGGGGCGCCCCCGATTTCGATGACCACACCTGTTTAGCCCAAAGTAACTTGCTGCCGTTGTGAAGTGATGCCCATCGCCTGCGCAATCGCTCGGTGCCTCTCTAGCGTCTCCAAGCACGTCTGCAGGTCCCCCGCAGTTATCGACCCCGCGTTGCCCATATCCCCGTCGCATTTCACGCGCTCTGGTTCCGTGAACTTTTTGCTGAACCCCTCCCCTTGGTTCAGCTCATTCATGGTCTTCGCCTCGTGTTCCAACTGACTGGCGCACTGGAGTTGCTGTTTGCGGTCCAGCCCGGTGCGCTTGAGGGTCAAGTACTTCGCTGTGAGCGTCGTGCAGATGCCCCAATGCTCCGCCGCCGCGTAGCGCAAGTGGGCCATACCTGGTGTCGGGCGTGCTCTTGCCACGGTAGCTCCCGGGCCTGCTGCCCTGCTCATGTAGGCGCGGCGCTGCTCCTGGCCCACCTTGCTCGCCTCCGGGGTGGCCAGCGCCACGCGCGCGACCCAGTCGGCGTACGCACATGCAGATGGCCTCCTCCTCCTCCTCCTCCTCCTCCTCCCCCTCCTCCTCCTCCTCCTCCTCCTCCTCCTCCTCTTCTTTGATGTGGGCCTGGTCTCTGCAGCGCATAAGCTCCGCATCGGTCTCCATGTCGGTCGCGAGCTACGGGGTCCCCGTGCCCCTCAGTCGCCGCCTTCTGCCACACATATCCAGCGGGATACAATGCGGGGGCATCTCTTCCTCCTGGGTGTCATGCTCAATCGAGTTATCGTCCTCGTAGATCTCTCTCAAGTGTGGCTCCATCTGCTCCAGCTTCTTGTTGCGCCCCGTGATCATTTTAATTCAGCTCTTGCTCGTAGGGTCTGGCTTCTTCTGAGGTCTCGTCAGCGTCGGCAGCGGCCTCGGCAAGCTCGCTGCTCGGTGCCGCCATGACTGCGAAGCGCCCTGCACATGCAGTCGTAGGCCGCAGTGCGTCTTCCAAGGGCCCCCCTGTAAAGCTTCCAGTCGAAGTCGACGCAGGATGTTCCTTCTGGCCATGCCGTTGTCGATGAGGTTGCCCTTACCGTTGCCACAGGTGGCGTCCGCATCTGGTCGTAGGAGTGCTCCTCCCACTCGTTCCAGGAAGCTGGACTGCTGCGTCTTGTAGAACGGGATGGTCCAGTCTGCCAGCACCGCCCACGGGTCAGTAATGGAGTTGATGAAGGCAGCTTGCGCTCGCATTCTCTCAAAACTTGGCCCACCCAGTCCGTCCTTGGTACTAGGTAGGCCGATGTAAAAACTACGTTGTCACACTTAGTATGTACAGTGACCGCTGAGAAACCACAGCAGGGGTCTGCCATGCCCTCGCGCGTGATTATTTTCCGTAACTCGTCATATCCCGTGGCCGCCACATGCGACCGAATCGCGATAAATTCGCCTCCCGTGTTGCCGTATTCCGGCTTCTGTGTTGGCTTCGCAGGCGTCGCCAGTAGTCGCTATCCGTCTCCCGCCAGTGCCGCCCCGGCTTCCTCAACGTCCTGCGCCGCCACACGCGCCTCACACATCATAGAGATGTCCATGTCGTTGCCAGGCTGGTGAAGGTACTCGCGGGCCAGCTGGCCCCACTTGGCACGGTTGGCGAAGACGATGCTAAAGACCACCAGGAGCCACATCAGCGCCCCCTTTCATCCATCTGCTCGTGGTCCCCGTTCTGGTGCTTGCTGAGCTTCATGGTGCCAGTGGTTCCTGGCGTGGGGGTCGAGGTCGGCGCCTTGCGCGCCTGCGGGCGGGACATGGACTCGTCCTTGAGCCTTTGCGGTGCGGCCTTCCTGCGTGCCCTTGTGGCCGCCTCTTCCTCCTCCAGGTCCTTGGGCTCCTCCTGCTTCGTGGGCGCGTCTGCAGCAGCGGGCGCGCTTGGGGCCGCGACCGCCGTCGCGTCCTCCTCACCCACCTTCCTGCGCTTCGCCTCCTGGTGCGCTCGCTGTAGCTCCTTCGCCTGCTTCGCCAGCTCGTCGAACTCCTTATACTGGTTGTATGCGCTCTGCACCAATACCGCCAATTACTGCATGTCAGGCTTGAACTTGAGCAGCTTTGCCTTGTCCTCAGGCTGGAACTCGTCAATATCCTGGACGAGAGCCTCGTCCACCTCAGGTGCCCGCCACGCTTGATCTGCATGGCCGTCCAAGTGCTCCGTGGGCTTGGACTGCGCGTAGTACTCATCAAGAACCTTGAGGTGTTCCGACTCCGCTTCCTCCATGTTTAACGCCGCCGCATCTTGGGCCCTCTGCGCCTCCTCCAGACGCTTCTGGGCCGCCAGCAATGCCGCCGTCGCCGAATCCAGCTCCTTCTGGGCTTGCTCCTTCTTGTTGACTGCCTGCGTGAGCGCCGACGACTGTTGCATCTCGCGCTTCGGCTTCCGCGGGGCTGCACTCTCAATCATGTCACGGAAGTCGCGGAGAGCCTGGACATCGACGTCCAACGTGTAGCCCCCTTTCTTCGTCTCGAACTTCTTGATGATCGCGTCCAGCTCCTGCTCGGGCGTGGGGAGCAGCGATCGGGAGTTCCACCATGGCGGCCTCCCCGCGCGGGTCTCCTGGGACCCCTGCGGTTGCCACTGCGGCGCCGACATGTAGTCGTTGCGTGTGTCGCACCAGCCGTCAGGCCGCGCCAGCTTCCAGTCGTACACCCAAGCGCTGCGCGCATTGCAGACCGTGGAAGTGCGAGCCTTGGGCATGTGCGGCGGAGCACTGGCTGTGGAGGCCCAAGTCCCGCGGTGAAGGCCAAAACCGTGCCAGGCTGAAACGCCTTGCCCGTCCTCGGATCAGAGGCCTCCACTCTGTCCGCGGGGAACACGAGGCCTTGAGCCAAAATGGCCAACGGAAGGAGGAGGAGGAGGAGGAGGAGGAGGAGGAGGAGGAGGAGGAGGAGGAGGAGGAGGAGGAGGGTGAGGAGGAGGAGGAGGAGGAGGAGGGGAGGAGGGGGATGCAAGATGGGGAGCGAGCGCGGGGTCGGGCAGGAGGAGGCCTCCGACTCGCACCGCCGCCAGCCCCACTCCCGCGCTTGGCGGCGGCGCTTCCGGGCGCGGCGAACGCGGATCCCTGAGCGATGGAGCAGGCCGCGGCGAGGCCTCGGGGGCGGAAAAGAGGGGGGTGACGACTAGGGGGGGGTGGATATCATGGCGGGGGCCATGATATTTCCCCAGATTTCATGGAGCCTCTTCTTGTCTCATTACGTCCCTGGCCCCCCCCCGCTGGGCCGCGCACATGCCGCCGGTCATGATCTGCACCCCCCCCTCTTGGACCCCCCCCTCTTGGCCGCTCCCGAAGGTCTGCAAGCTGGCCATTTCGAGCCCTGCCCTCCTCGCGCCGTGGCCACAAATTACGGCGGGAGGTCTCGGCCTCCCGGAGCGCCTCCGCCTGAAATGACGACGGAGGGGCTGAAGGGTTCTGGAGAAACCAAGCCGACTTGGGGCCCTGGGGTCCTCAAAGAACGGCATGGGAAACGGCATGGGATGAAAAGCCAGGCGGTCTCCGCACAGGGCCCTGACTTTTCTATGTGGCCGCGTTGCAGAACAGTCGCGACGTGGGATGCGAGGCCCCAAAGAGTCAGGCCACCCTCCACGGCGCGAAACGTTGTCGCGCCCCTCGGCCTGTGCCGAACAGCTGCCCTTGGCCACGGTGGTCGCGCGAGGTCGCGAGGATTGTCCTGCGGCAGCAGGCGTGGTCGTCGTCTCGCGCCTGCGGGAATCCGCAGTAGGTGCACCACTGTGCCATAGGTTTAGCCATCGGCGGCGCCAGACCCCGCGGGCCACCAAGTCGGCGGATGCCGTCCTGGGTGCACAACTGCGCCGCAGGCTGCGCCCGTCCGCACCACAGGCTGCGCGAGGCACTCCGCGGTCCACCACATCGGCAGATCCATCATTGAGTGTGCCTTCGCAACATGTTGAAAAACCCTTGCGGAAGGCTCCACGTGGGGAAACGCAGCCAGAACCCTCGACTTTCCCTTTGCGCGGTGCCCCTCGAGCCCGAGATGGGGCGAATTCGCCATGCCACTTGATAGGTTTTCTGTCACGGGTCGAAGAATTTGCCTCTCGCCTTCGACTGGGGCCAGCGGACAATCAGCGGAAGCGCAGTTCGTTCGTCGAGAGGTGTTCGATGATAGTTTGGTCCCGATGTGTTCTGGGCGCCGCTCCATTGACACATTGGTGCTCCCGTGCCATCTCTCCAGGTTCGCGCGGCTCTCTGCGGCAAGTCCGATTTCCGATGCCGCCCTGCAGTAACGGATCGCATCTCACGACCGCCCGTTACGCGGGCCGTTTTTTTGTTGTTTCAGGCTGCTATCGGTTTCCCACGAGCGGCTCGTAAGTAAGTGTTGCCCCCGCCAAGGGAGCCCAACGAGGGGAGGAGGAGGAGGAGGAGGAGGAGGAGGAGGAGGAGGAGGAGGAGGAGGAGAGGAGGGAGGAGGAGGAGGAGGGTTTCCAGAGTCGATCTCCTCAGACCCCCGATGCAACACCGGCTCGGTCTTTCTCCCCCTCCTCGGCCCGAGGGGTGGCTCACCTCCCTTCGCGGCGGGCCCTGGGGGCAGCAGGAAGTCGGAGGGAGGAGAGGAGGGGTGATGGCGGAGGTACGGAGGGACGGAGGAGGAGGAGGAGGAGGAGAGAGAGTGGAGGAGGAGGAGGGAGGAGGAGGGAGAAGGAGGGATGGAGGAGGAGGAGGAGGAGGCGAGGTGGAGGAGGAGGAGGGTAGAAATGGAGGGAGGAGGAGGAGGAGGAGGGGAGGAGGAGGAGGAAGGAGAGGAGAGGAGGAGGAGGGGAGGAGGAGGAGGGGGAGGAGGAGGAGACGCGGAGACAGATCGGGGGCCCGGTGTGGGCCTGGGCCGGGGGTGGGGGGGGGGGGGAGGCGAGCACGGGCTGCGAGGCGCGAGGGGAGGGAGGAGGGAGGAGGGAGACGGGGGGACTGGGGGGCGAGGAGGGAGGGACGAGCAGGGACGAGCAGCAACGAGGAGGCACGAGGGGCCAGGGCTCCCCGCGCTCGGATCCTCCTCCGCGTGGCCCCACTGCGCCCGCGACGGGCCCCTTCTCCCGCGCCGCCGCCGTGCGCGGGCCGACGCGCGCGCCGCGCCGCGCCGCGCCCCTCGGTCACCCAAAAGGTCCTCGCCGTCGGTCGTCGGACGTCGCCGTCCGTTTGTTCGTCCGTCCTCCGCCGCCGCCGTCGTCGCCGTTACCGCCGCCGTCGTCGTCCGGCGTCGATGCCAGTGGTCGGTCGTCGTCGGTCGTCAGACGTCCGTCGTCGCCGTCGGCGCCGCCGCCGTCGTCGTTGCTTCTCGTCGGAGTGCTGCGGCGGGGTCGGAGGGGGAGGCGGAGGCGGAGGCGAAGGAGACTGCACTGGACAGATCATTTGCCGGTTCACCTCACGGCGAGGTCCCAGATTCCAGAAGGGTCGGGGGGAAGGGGAGGATGAAGAGGAGCCCAGAAGGGTCGAGGGAAGGGGGAGGATGACGAGGGGAATGCGTGAGAAGGAGAAGGAGGAGGAGAATGAGGAAGAGGAGGAGGAGGAGGAGGAGGAGGAGGGAGGAGGGGGGGAGGGGAGGAGGAGGAGGGAGGAGGAGGAGGAGGAAGTGGCCGTCAGGAGCGGGAGCCGCGACCCTCTTGCCCTTTTGTCGAAACTGCCAAGCAGAGGAGGAGAAGTGGGATGAGGGGGTAGCGTCGTTCCAGCCTTCTGGTTGTTCCCGCGTCTTTTGTTCATCCCTCCCCGACGGGGAGGAGAGATGAATGGGCCAGGGGGAGGATGGGAGGAGGGGAGGAGGAGGAGGAGGAGGAGGAGGAGGAGGAGGAGGAGGAGGAGGAGGAGGAAGAGGAAGAGGCGGCGGAGGATCGCTAGGGCGAGGAGGAGTGGGGCTCAGCAGAACGGAGGGAGGGAAGGGCAGGATTGTTGTTTGACATCCATGGCCAAAGACGCCCCGTCGGACGCAGATGAGGAGCAGCACGAACTTCATGAACATGCCCAGGGAGCGCATGAGTGTGGATGGATGAGGTGGCATTTTCGAAACACCCCTTAAGTCAGCCTGGGGATGCCGACGGCCCCGAGAACGCACCCGTGCATCAGGAGGGAGGAGGTAGTGAGAAGGGGGGACTGTCTTCCTTTTCGTCTTCTCCCCACTCTCCCATGTGACAGACAGGTGCACCACAGCAGTTTTTGGCTCTAAGGCGCTTCCGCGCCAGGAGATGGCCATGTTCCTTGTGCTCCAGAGCTGGTCAGAGCAAGAGGTCCTATATGTATGTCCCTCGTTCCCCGTGGACGCCACGACTGCCGGCAACGGCAGCCGGAGCGTGGTCGAGGACGGCATGGATCGGAGGTTGATAGACCTCCTAGCCTGACACGTCGATTAAGGAATTGGCCGTTTTCGGTTCGCGAGAGGCCGTCGCGGCCGTCATTTTTTGCGGGTCCAGGTCCGTCGGTTTCGGCCCTAGGCCGTTTTCACTAAGGGGAGGTTTACCAAAGGGAGGTTTGTCCACCGCCGAATGGAGGACGCAGGATGTGGGGGGGGGGCAGCTTCCGCCACCATCTGAGGTCACCCGGGACTAGGAAGCTTCAGGCCAGAGCGCCCACTTCGACCGTGGGAGGTCGTCGCCACGCCACCAAGGGAAGGAGACGAGGGGGCCGCAGCGGCAGCCGGCCCAGGCCCCCATAATGCAGGCCAAGCAGAACAGTGGTAGAGTTAAGTCGGGCCTGTCCCTCTACAGGAGGAAAATTCAAAAATAGTAAAACAATAGTTTGGAGACCATTTTTTCAATAACTGTTGACCATTTCGGGGGTATGTTTCGACTATTTTTCATTTTTCGTCTAAAACACCCCTGTAGGGGGACAGGCCCGACTTAATGGTAGAGGCGGAATCCCTAGTGGCAGCGACCTTCCTCCTGGTCGGACTCTTGGGACCGCCAGGGTTCAGATCGGTGCGGCACCAGTCAAGACGATCAGCGATGGATCAAGGAGCCCTGGCCAGAGGTCAACCGCGACTTCTCCGCTCCACCGACGTGGCATGGGTTGGAACATCTTTACCTGTACATATCGAATTCCTTTTCCCATCGAGATCCAGGCAAAGTTCAGATCCATCAGACACCTGGTCGACGGTGACAGTGGTGTGGACAAAGTCATCGACCACCTCAAGCTGCTCAATGGCGAGCGCCCAGGCGACAAGGGACGTGAGGCACACCACGAGGCGTCCTATGTCATCTGCCACGATCAGCAGGTCGAGGCGGCCGAGCGCATGGGCCGCATGGGGCTCATTCCCGTGGATGGCCAAAGCACGTTACTACGAGTATGGAGCTAATCTGGCAGCTCAGATGAGGATACATCTCCGTGCGTTGATGGGTGGCCAGAAGAGTCACCAAGCGGTCCTGTCAGGCTTGCTCGAACTAGACGGCAGCTGCGCAGTGGGCTTCTCCCAAGTAGCACGAAATCTCACGATCCCGCAGGAACGCGCTCCGCTGAAAGTGGTGGTGGTTGCGCAGGGGGCCGCACAAACTGGACCTCCGCAGGACTGCACTCCGCTGGACCCAGCCAGGCGCTCACGAAAGTGGCGACAGGAGTCGCAGTCGGCAGCACCCAGTGATGACAAGCTGTGGTTTGGTTCCCCGTAGGACCACTCTCCGCTGAACCTCTCAGGAACTAACGAGAGCGGCGGTAGCTGCGCAGTTTGCTGCGCCCAGTGAGGGCGAGGTCTCATCATTGCATCCGCGTAGCACCCCAACCCACTGGTTCTCCCAGGAGCTCGCGTGAGTGGTGCGCAGCCGAAGTACCAGGAAGCTGGATACACATGATGTGGCCGGCCTGGGCGAGAGTTGGATACGCAGGTGGCCATACACGTGATTCCAGCGCCTGGCTCTGGCATGGCGTGTGTCCAGCGCGCGTCCCTCCTGGGCACGCCACCCCCCCGCACGTGTGCTCAACGCGTGGGCCCGCATGTCTCCACGCGTGAATCCAGCCACGCACGTCGTGTGTGCTCCAGTTTCCCAGTTTCCTACTCTTCCTCCTCCTCCTCCTCCTCCTCCTCCTCTCTCTCTCCTCTCTCTCTCTCTCTCTCTCTCCTCCTCCTCCTCTCTCTCTCCTCTCTCCCTCCTCCTCCTCCTCCTCCTCCTCCTCCTCCTCCTCCTCCTCCTCCTCCTCCTTCTCCTCGTCTTCCTCCTCCTCCTCCTCCTCCTCCGAGCAGGGGAGGGGGGGATGCCCTCCCCAGCCAATCGGAAGGAGGGCATTGCGGGGGCCGCTGCCCCCCCCCCCCCCCGGCCATTTCCACGCCCGCGCGCGCCTGCATAAGTTGCAAGCGAACCACTCGACAGCATGAGGGGCTGGGGGGCGGGGGCAGGCGGTGCCTTGGCTCGGCGGGCCCAGCCTGAGGGGCTCCCTCCTCCCCCCCACGTCCTCTTCCTCCTCTTTTCCTCCTCTCCTCCTCCTCCTCTCCTCCTCCTCCTCCTCTCTCTCTCCTCCTCTCTCCTCCTCCTCCCTCCTCCTCCTCCTCCTCCTCCTCTCTCTCCTCCTCCTCCTCTCCTCTCTCTCTCCTCTCTCTCTCCTCCTCCTCCTCCTCCTCCTCCTCCTCCTCTCCTCCTCCTCCTCCTCCTCCTCCTCCTCCTCCCCCTCCTCCTCCTCCTCCTCCTCCTCCTCCTCCTCCTCCTCCTCCTCCTCCTCCTCCTCCTCCTCGTCTTCCTCCTCCTCCGGAGCGAGAGGGGGGCGGGCGTCCCCAAAAGGCTCGGGAGTCACCCGGCCTTCGGAGAAGGAGTCTGAGCCCTCCCTGAAGACGCAGAGCACTTCTCAGAAGGAGGAGGAGGAGGAGGAGGAGGAGAAAAAGGAGGACGAGAAGGAGGAGGAGGAGGAGGAGGAGGAGGAGGAGGAGGAGGAGGAGGAGGAGGAGGGAGAGGAGGATGAGGAGGAGGACGGGGACGAGGAGGAGGACGAGAAGGAGGAGGAGGAGGAGGAGGAGGAGGAGGCTCCAGTCAGGCTCAGAGTGGGCCAGGCTAGCAGCACCACAGGGCGTTGAGAAGCCCCGCCGCCTTCTTGGAAGGCCTTCTTCTTCTGACTCCCCCTCCTTCGCTCGTCGCCGATTGGCGGGCCCTGGAAGCGGCAGGGCAGTTTCTTCGACCCTTTTCGTTTGCCCGTGTGTTTTTTATATCATCTTTGGCGCAGCTGTGTCTGGTGTCTCCGGCGCCGTGGTTTTGCCGCCTTCGCTTTCCCTGGTGGGGGCTTGGTCCAGATAGTTGTTTTACCGGGTCCCAGCTGTTTTCGAACCGAGTCCGAACGTCCTTTGGATCCCCGGGCTGCCCAGGCCGTTTCCGTCAATTTGTTGTTTGCTGTTTCGGTGAACCGTTTTTCCATTTCGATATCAAGAGGCAGTTGTTGTGCTGAAGCCCTTCATAAGACGGCCTTGCCGTTTCCAGGGCCCATTCAAAAAGGAGTCCATTCGTAGAAGGAGGAGGGAGCGAAGGGAGAAACATGACTGTTCCGCATGATCACGGTTCAATCAGTACTAGCGTTGCAGTGTGACGCAGTTGTTATCAGTTCGTTGCCAGTGCTCGCCTTTCTCGCGCAACAGACAGTAAGAGGAATCTTCCATACTGCTATGTGGTACTGATTGTGAGGTAAGGTAGATTGATGAGCACAGATGGCCGCCCCTGAGGGCGCGCCTGCGTGGCTCCTCCTGCCACGGCTTCCAAGGGCCCCCTCTTCAATCTAAAACAGCCGCGGGGTTCGCCCGCAACTCGAAAAACATGACACATGCTGTAGGTTTGGAGGGGGTGCGAGGGGGGAGCAGGAGGATGAGGAGGGCGAATGGAGTTAAGCGGAGGAAGGGGCGGCGGAGGAAGAGGTGGAGGAGACGGTAGGAGAGGGAAGCAGCAGGAGGGGGAGGGAGGCGTCAAAGAAAGAGGAGGACACAGAGACGAATGAGGATGAGGAAAGAGGATGGGGGGGACCGGGAGGGGGAAAGCGGGGCGAAGGCAGAGGAACATGGAGAGGGGGGAGGAAGGAGAGGAGGTTCAGGTTATGCGCGCTGCAGGCCAGTCCGAGCGGCGGCCGCTGTACCGCGGGGGGCGCCGTGTGCTATGCAGGCGATGGCGCGGATCGAGACCACTGGGGGCATACGTGCTCTGAAGGGGGCGGGGCCTCCGAGCTCATTGATTCCATAACACGACGGTGTCTTCTTTAGAGTTCCAGGTCTTCTATGACGCGCGTCGGCAGATAAGAAAAACAGCACTTCGGGAAGGGATGGGTGGAAAGGGCAGGATGTGAGAGATGGCTCGAGCGCATGCAGTTTGTTTCTCTCTCTCTCTCTCTCTTTCTCTTTCTCTTTCCCTCCTCTTGCTTTCCTTATTATCCTCATCCTCCCTCCCACGCCCTTCACCTTCCGCCTCCCCCGACAACATCCTCCCTCCCTTCACCACCCTCCTCTTCCTTCCTCCTTCCCTCCTCCCTCCCCTCCCTCTTTCCCTTTCTCCTCCTCCTCCTCCCTGCCTCCGTCGTTCTCCTCCTTCCTCCGTAGGAAGAAATCAGTACCCCCCCCCCTCAACAACTCAACACATGACATTATAACGCTTCCCGCACCAGAGCCGGGGCGGAAACGAGATCCCCCGCAGCGGCCCAGAGTTGAGCATCTTACCAGAGATGGGTGGAGGGAGAGTTGCGTCAGCCTCTGGTTCCTGTCCGATTGATTCCTCAGTGGTAGTAGCATGGCCTTTCGATGTTCCTTGATTGGTTAGGTCCCAGCGACAGCAGCAGCTCCTCTTTTGTTTCGGCCCATGTGCTCACGGGATCGCCTGGAGAGGCAGCCGCCGGAGGCAGTTCTCCACCTGCGCTGTCGGTGCTGAGGCCAGCGCCGAGGAAGCTCCTGCTTGCTCCACTCCTCTCTCCTCCCTCCTCGCCTCCTCGCCTCCCCCGCTCCTCCTCCTCCTCCTCCTCCTCCTCCTCCTCCTCCTCCTCCTCCTCCTCCTCCTCCTCCTCACCCTCCTCTCTCTCTCTCTCTCTCTCCGTCTCTCTCTCCTCTCCCTCCTCTCTCTCTCCTCCTCCTCCTCCCTCCTCCTCCTCCTCCTCCTCCTCCCTCCTCCTCCTCCTCCTCCTCCTCCTCCTCCTCCCCTCCTCCTCCTCCTCCTCCTCCTCCTCCTCCTCCTCCTCCCTCCTCGCCTCCTCGCCTCCCCAGTCCTCCCACGTTGTGCTCCTCCACCGCCGACGGCCACGCTGGCGACGAGGGCGGACGGCGCCGAGGGGCGACGTCCGACGGCGGCCGCGCGGGGGCCGCCCGGGGCCAGGCGCGCCGGCTGCGGCGGAGCCCGACCTGCCCCCTCTGCCGGGAGGACCTCGGGGCCTCGCTCGGCCCGCGCCGGGGCGCCCCCCGCCGGCGGTCCCTAGGGGGGGCTCGGGGAGGGAGGGGGAGGGGCGAGACATCAGAGACCCGAATCATCAGGGGTAACTCGGGTCAGGGCCAACTCGGGTTCGTTTTTCGGGATTCCGAACCCGAGTGGCCCCGGGCCCGAGTTACCCCGGATAACTCGGGCGTCCAGAGCCCCACATCATCAGGGGTAACTCGGGTCAGGGCTAACTCGGGTTCCTTTTTCGGGAATCCAAACCCGAGTTACCCCGGACCCGAGTTACCCCGGAGAACTCGGGCCCAAAGGGAGGGAGAGGGGCTCTCGAGAAGGGGCCCAGGCCTCCTCTGAGGAGGGACGAGGCCGGGCGAGGCGGGAGGCGCGGGCGTTGCGCTGGTTGTCGCAAGGGGCGGTTTCGCCCAGCCTCCGGCCCCCCGGGGCCTGGCGGGAATCGATTCGATTTGAGGAGTGGTACGGAACGGTAGGGTCCAGGGCTCCGGTCGTCATTTCAGACCCCCAACTGCTTGCTGAACGGGGTGCCGTTGGGGTAGAAGCTGACTCGGCCCGAGGGCAAGGGGAGATGAGACATCCTCAACAAAAATCTTGTGCTCTGGGCTTCCTGAGTTTCTGAGTTGCCCAGGATTGGCCGTTTCGCCTGGGACAACTTCGAACATCTGGGCTCCCAGACGCCGCGCGCGAGGTGGTCTGGGCGGTTTCGTCTGAGACATCCTCGAAACTCTAAGACCCGAGATGCCGTGCGAGAGGTGGTCTGGGCCGTTCCGTCTGAGACATTTTCAAAGGTTTGGGCTCCAGGACATTTGGTCTTTTCGCTTGAGACAACCTAGCAACCTCGCAACTCTAGCCTTTGAAATGCCGCGCGCGAGGTGGTCTGGACCGTAGGAGGACGAGGAGGAGGAGGAGGAGGAAGAGGAGGAGGGGGGATTAGGAGGAGGAATAAGAAGACGAAGAGGAAGGGCAGGAGGAGGAGGAGGAGGAGGAGGAGGCGAAGGAGGACGAGGACGAGGAGGAGGCGAAGGAGGACGAGGACGAGGACGAGGACGATGACGAGGAGGATGAGGAGGAGAAATAGGAGGAGGAGGTGGAGGGGGAGGAGGATGAGGAGGAGGACAGGGATGCTGATGGTGCTGATGATGATGATGATGCTGATGCTGATGATGATGATGATGATGATGATGATGATGATGATGATGGTGGTGGTGGTGGTGGTGGTGGTGATGATGATGATGATGATGATGATGATGATGATGATGATTATGATGATGATGATGATGATGATGATGATGATGATGATGATGATGATGATGATGATGATGACGATGATGATGATGATGATGATGCTGTTGCTGCTGCTGCTGATGATGATGGTGCTGATGCTGATAATGATGATGAGGGGGATGAGGAGGAAGAGGAGGAGGAGCAGGAGGAGGAGGAGGAGCAGGGGGAGGGAGCGGAGGAGGACGAGGAGGAGGAGGAGGAACACTGCGTAGCGGAAGAGGAAATGGAGCACGAGGATGATTATGAGGAGTACAGGGAGAAGCACGGCCAGCAGGTGGCAGAGCAGGACGAGAAATACAGGGTGGAGGTCGGTGTCGTGGTACAGGAGGTGGAGGAGGAGGAATAATAATAACCCGACGAGAAGAACTATCACTAGGAGCATGCGGAGGATTTCGCATGAGGAGGGGACGA
>CAUYUJ010019499.1:141965-149465 GCA_963575745.1 Prorocentrum cordatum
ACGTGAAGAGCACGACGCCGGTGGACTACGCGGTCTGGTCAAACGTTCCAAAGGCAGCGCGCCCCGCCGGCGCAGAACTGCCGGCGCGACTTGTTGAGCTGCCCGCAGAGCCAGTCAGGGCCGAGGAGATCCTGGCCACAGTAAGTCTTGCAGCCATGAAGGAGAGGAGCGCTGGCTTCCAACATTCCCCCCAGCAAAGCCTCGCCAGAGGGTCAGAGGGGCCAGTTGGGCCCGTCGGTTTAGCAAGACCTGGGAACAGCCAAGGCCTTCCTTGGGACTGGAAGTAGGCCCCGACGGGCTCGCAAACGGCGAACCCCTGGAGATCGCGGGCGCCAAGGCCCAGATATGGGCCTCGCTCTGGAATGGCACCGCGGGCGCTCAGAAGGATCATCCCCGCGACTGGCTGCGGCAACTTAGGCGGCGAACCAGGGGGGGGGAGTTCGACGACCCCCTCCCAGAGCTGACCCTCGAGCAGATGACCCAGGGGATGCGATATTTCAGGGCCCGTAATTTCTGCGCTGGGAGCGGGCCCTTGACGCCCAAGAGAATGGCCCACGCTGCCTTCTGAAGGCCATAGAGAGCTCCTTGGTGCACTGCGGAGAGTAGAGGAACAGCTAGCTTGGCCTCAACAAACACTGATCAACGTTGCAGCGAAGTCTCCGAAGCCCCCCCCCCCCCAGGAGGAGATGGGCCCATCGCGCTGACGCCTGGACCACGCCGCCTTTGGAGCATCCTTAGAAAGCAGCCTGTCACGGCCGAGGAGAGGGAGAAAGCGGTGCTCTGGGACTCGGCGGCCCAAGGTAGCAGTCCATTGAGGGCGGCAGTTTCGAGACGACTAAATGTTTAAACGCACCTTGGCTCAATACTTACAGTATCTATTGGTGCCCTTCTTCCTGGCGTTGCTCCAACACCTGGCAGATTGGCTCGCAGCAGGGCGCATCCTATCGGACAGCGTCCAGCCGACCAACTTCATCATTGCGGGTTGCACGCAGAGCGCGGCACGGCCAAGGATGCCTCCATGGGACATGCTGGACGACATCCACAGGCGATTTCCCCTTCCACGCAACCAGATTGGCAGCTGGGTGGACGACTTGGCGCAGCTAAACATCGGCAGCCACAATGCGGTGCTCAAGCAGAGCCTGGCGGTGGCAACCACTCTGGTCAACAGTGCGCGCAGCTAGGGCATCCGCATCTCCGAGAAGTTGGTCGCCCTCGCCAGCGCGCCAGAGCTCCGCGCGGCGCTTCGTTCACGTAGCCAGGAGCTACAGTTGCCAGCCAGAATGGAGGTCAGAGCTCGAGACCTGGGCGTCGACGTTAGCAGCGGCGCGAGGACGCAAAGGGTGATCAAGAATAGACATCTGAAAGGTTCCCAGAGAGCCAAAGTGATTCGGTTTCTAGGGCCAGTGGGCAAAGGGGCGAAACAGATCGGATTAACGGGGCACAAGCCGCACGTCGCCTGGGGATATGTGGCCATGGGCCTTGCGCCCACCATGTCGAGAAAGCTTGGGGCCCAAGTTTCTTCCGTGCGCGGTGGTAAATGGGCTGGGGGTTGTGCGACTACCGCCACTGGGATTAGTTTAGACAGGAACAGTGATCCCATGATTTGTGGCCCGCTCGAGTTACCTTTAGCCTGGCACGATCGCCCCCTAGGGCAACCGAATGGCGAGATGCCATCGACCGCGCATGGGGGGATAGCCACTCGAAGTTGCACAGCGTAGAGAACCGCTTGCAGCATGTGCGCGGGCACCTCGCAGCAGTCCAGGCAAACCTTCTAGGCGTGAGTTGGGCGCCCAATTCGCCCGGGGAATCGGCCATCCCGCGCGGGGGGGGAATCAAATTTGAAGGCCCAAGCGGACCAGACTTGCTCAAATACGAAGTAGAGTCCTCCCTGGAGCAGAGCTTGCGGGCCCAAGCTTGTGAACATTTTGCGGGGGCTGGAGCCGAGTTCGGCGTTGACTTGACTGCCGCTTGGGCCCATTTGAAAAGCCTGCAAAGCAAACGTTTAACCAATTTAGCTGCTGTTTGGGAGACGGTTGGCAGGGGGCCTCGTGGCCCGCCCGGGCACGTTTGAAGACGCTCGATGTCCCCCGATCTGTCCAAGGTGTAACATGGCAGACGAATCCCTGGATAATCAACTCTGGGAATGCCCACCAAACGCTGACATTCCAGTGTTCGAAGTAGACGCCCTCCTTGTGCGCTGGCCAAGGTGCGAGCTGAAAGATACCCGTGCTTTTGGTTGCGAGGCCTGGCCCCGATTTCGTGGACCACGGCGGGGGCGGACATTCCGCTCCCCACAGAGGAAACAGCGTTTGAAGGAGAATGGCCCACGGTAGGCCAACTACAGCCCCCGCTAGATGTCACAGTAGGTACAGGTGGCTCTGGATGGGGGGCGCTCGAGGGATGCTCGCCTGAGAGGGGTTGGACGGTCGTTCGCCATCTATGTCGACGGAGAGGTGAAAGCATCACTGCGAGGAAGTGCGGTTGGCCCTAGGCAGACTGTTCCCAGGGCCGAACTCTTAGCTTGCGCCCAGCGTTTTGCCCCCCCCCCCCCAAAAAAAAAAAAAAAAGCCTGACGAAGGGCCCAGCCATATGCTGGTGTGAGTACCGCAATTGTGATTCACGCTTTCGGTGGTGATCCCTACGAGGCAACGAACCGCGCTAGGGGTGTGCCGACATGAGTGGCGCGGTACACAGCGCGAACGAAAACGAACGAAACCATGCGGACTGAGCCACGGAGACCTTCGGTGGGGCTCCATATGGGGCCACGAAACGCTGTACTGGGTGAGGGAGGCGCATGCGGACTGCGCCACGGGGACCTTCGGTGAAGTTCCTTATGGGGCCACCAAACGTGTGAGGGGTGTGCCGAAATGGGTGGCGGGGACGCATGCGAATTGTGCCGCTGGGACCTTTGGCGGAGCACGAAGCGCGTGAGGGGTGTGCCGAAATATGTGGCGGGGACGCATGCGAACTGTGCCACTGGGACCTTCGGCGGAGCTCCTATGGGGCCGCGGCGCGTGCGAAGGCGCGTGCCGACGTGGCGGGGACGCATGCGAATTGTGCCCATGGGACCTTCGGCTGAGCTCCTATGGGGCCACGGAGCGTGTGGGGTGTGTGCCGAAATTAGCGGCGGTGGCGCATGCGAACTGTGCCACTGGGACCTTCGGCGGTGCTCCCATGGGGCAACGGGGCGCGCGGGGGGGGGGGGGGCGAAATGAGTGGCGGGGCGCATGCGAACTGTGCCACTGGGACCTTCGGCGGAGCTCCCATGTGGCCACGAAGCGCGCAGGGGTGTGCCGAAATGAGTGGCGGGGACGCATGCGAACATTGCCACTGTGACATTCGGCGGAGCTCCTATGGGGCCACGACACGTGTGAGGGGTGTGCCGACATGAGTGGCGGGGGCGCATGCGAACTGTGCCACTGGGACCTTCGGCGGAGCTCCTATGGGGCCACGAAACCTGTGGGGCGTGCCGAAATGAGTGGCGGGGGCGCATGCGAACTGTGCCACTGGGACCTTCGGCGGAGCTCCGATGGGGCCACGAAACGTGCGAGGGGTGTGCCGAAATGGGTGGCGGGGACGCATGCGAATTGTGCCCCTGGGACCTTCGGCTGAGCTCCTATGGGGCCACGCAGCGCGTGAGGAATGTGCGGAAATGAGTGGCGGGGACGCATGGGAATTGTGCCACTGGGACCTTCGGCGGAGCTGCTGTGGCCACGAAACGTGTGAGGGGTGTGAGTGGCGGGGGCGCATGCGAACTGTGCCACTGGGACCTTCGGCGGAGCTCCGATGGGGCCACGAAACGTGCGAGGGGTGTGCCGAAATGGGTGGCGGGGACGCATGCGAATTGTGCCACTGGGACCTTCGGCTGAGCTCCTATGGGGCCACGACACGTGTGAGGGGTGTGCCGAAATGAGTGGCGGGGACGCATGCGAACTGTGCCACTGGGACCTTCGGCTGAGCTCCTATGGGGCCACGAAGCGTGTTAGGGGCGTGCCGAAATGAGTGGCGGGGACGCATGCGAATTGTGCCATTGGGGCCTTCGGCGGAGCTCCGATGGGGCCACGAAACGTGCGAGGGGTGTGCCGACATGGGTGGCGGGGACGCATGCGAACTGTGCCACTGGGACCTTCGGCGGAGCTCCCATGAGGCCACGAAGCGCGTGAGGGGTGTGCCGAAATGAGTGGCGGAGACGCATGCGAACTATGCCATTGGGACCTTCGGCGGAGCTCCTGTGGGGCCACGAAACGTGTGAGAAATGTGAGTGGCGGGGACGCATGCGAACTGTGCCACTGTGACATTCGGCGCCACGAAACGCGAGAGGGGTGTGCCGACATGAGTTGCGGGGACGCATTCGAATTGTGCCAGTGGGACCTTCGGCGGAGCTCCTATGGGCCACAAAACGTGTGAGGGGCGTGCCGAAATGCGTGGCGGGGGCGCATGCGAATTGTGCAAGTGGGACCTTCGGCGGAGCTCCTATGGGGCCACGAAGCGTGTGACGACGATGATGACGATGATGATGAGGATGATGATGATGAGGAGGAGGAAGAAAGAGGAAACGCGGGGGCCGTCTCCTCAAAACGAGGACCCCACAACACAGGCTGGTTGGGAACAAGGGGGCGCACGGGTGGTCGTGGATGCCAGCTATGTTATTAGGGGAATCCACAACGGCAGACGCGCCGCCCATTCTTCCACTTCAGATATGTGGTTAGAATTTGGGGCGGCCCATATAGGAAATGTTGTGTTCCGAAAGGCTAAGAGCCACCTGTCGGAGCAAGAGATTGGGCACCGCATCTCGGCCGCCGATTGGGCGGCCAATTGTGCGGCTGACAAGTTGGTTGACAGGGCCGTCGAGGAAGCTGGGTCGCCCTATGCTTTAGTTGTGCAAGTCGGCCGGCCGCCATCGTATTTGGAGTCTCCAGCGCAATCGCGGCGAACCGCCGCTCATCTAAACAACGGCGGCCGCAGGCTTGGGGCCCGAGTGACCCAGAGGTGCAGTTGTTTGCGCCCCTTTTTTGCGACCCGCCGCTGCGGCCCAGGGTTAAGTCGGGTCCGTCCCTCTACAGAGGAACTATTCAAGAATAGTCAAACATAGTCTGGGGACAACTGTTGGACTATTTTTGAACATGTTCGAATGGTTTTTTAATGACTTGCTTTTTATTCTCTGTTTTTGATCCAAAATCCCCCTGTAGAGGGGCAGGCCCGACCTAAGCCCAGGGTTGGGGGGCTAGATATCCGCCCTGGGGACCGCCTCTGTTGGACCCGAAACAGTGGCTGCGTTGTCGCGACGGGACCGCGCTTCGCCCGCCCTCTGGCCACGGGCGGGGGGGTTGCGCTGGGCGCCCGCCCAGCGAGCTGCGGGAGGGGATAGGGGCACAGAACTCATGGATGAGGGCGTGGAGTCAGCGCCACCCCAACGTACTAGTACTATGTCTGCGTCGCCCCCTACCCTTGGGCGACGCGCGCGCCGAGAAGTCGAATGGCATGTGCGCCGTGGCGGGCGCGGTCTGACCACACCGCTCGGGAAACGAAGTACTAAAAGGTGGCTCTAGTATATATGTTCGGGTCGGACGCGCTCATCCAAAGAGGACATCTCGCACTAGTATGTCTCTTTGCGTGTTATGGAGGATCACGGGCGCACGCGAAACCAGGCGCGACGGCGCCGCGAATGTCACGGTCTTCCTGTCCTTCCTCCGGCGGTCCTTTTTCGTCCCCGCCGCGTTGTCGTTCCCGTCTTCCCCGTCCAACCTCCGTTGGTTCACCCAACAAAAGCGTTTTTCTCTTGTCCCATCGGCGTTCGGCCGGTGAGAAGTCCTGCGAAGTCCTGCGCGCCTTTCCCCCACCCCCCACCAAGTGTTGTCCGATGGAAAGATGATGGGGAGAGGCGCGCCCGAGGGCATCGTGGTGATCGCTCCACAATGCCCGCAGTTCGAAGCAGGAGGAGAACGAGAGTGACGAGGGGGAGGAGGAGACTGGGAAAAGCATGCGGAACAAAAAGAGGTGGATGGGCAGGGGGAAATCAGGAGGAGGGAGCGAGAGAGAGATGAGGGAGGACAGCGCGGAGGGTATGGTGACAAGGAAGGTGTCGCTGCTCCCCGCCATCCTCCTCAGGAGAAGGGGCAGGGAGGGGGAGGCGAAGATAGAAGAGAGAAGGAGGAGCATTATGATGATGGAGGAGGAGGAGGAGCAGGAGGAGGAGGAGAAGGGGGTGGAAATCTGTTCCCCTTCCCCTCCCTCATCCCTTCCTTCCTGTCGGGATACCCAGCTCATGTGCCCACCCTCCTTCCTCCACCGTCCCTAGGGTTAGGAACTGTGTCATAAAGTATCGCTCCGCCGGTTCTTGCCCACAACGCTTCGCCGCGACACGCGATCCTCGGTTCCATTCGCAAGCGTCAGCGCCCCGAGCTGTTCTGAGCCTCCCGCCCCGTGGAGCGTCACGCCATCCGCTTGCAGGGCACTGTTAGCATGCCGCTGGGGCCGCCGCCGCAGCACGCTTAGCAGAAGCTCCCGACCGCCCCCCCCCCCCCCCCTCCTCCTCCCCCTCCCCCGCCCTCGCTCGGGGCACCCAGCCGACCGGGAGAGAGCGCTCCCGGCCCCCCCCCCCCCCCGGCGCCCCGCGGCGCGATGGACTCCAAGACCGCGTACTTGCCCCTGGCGGGTGCCTGCCCCGATGCCAAGGCCCCCCGCCCCCCGCCCGCCGCGCAGCGGTGCGGGCTGCGCGCAGGAGGGGCCTTTTTTTGCAAGAGTGGCCGAGGGACCTTTGGCGCGCGGCCCCCGCCAGGAAGGAGAGCAAACAAGACATGCCTCACAAATAAGGAAGAGGAGGGGGAGGAGGGAGGAGGAGGAGGAGGAGGAGGAGGAGGAGGAGGAGGAGGAGGAGGAGGAGATGAATCCAGGCCGCGCAGGAGGGGCCTTTGTGCGAGAGTGCCTGCCCTGATGCCAAGGCCCCCCGCCCTCCGCCCGCCGCGCGCGGGGTTGCGGGCTGCGCGCGGGAGGGGCCTCCTTGTGCAAGAGTGGCCGAGGGACCTGTGGCTCGAGGCCCCCGCCACGAAGGACAGCAAGCAAGGCATGAGTCCAGGCCTCCCAGCTGCTCGGCATCGCTCGGACGTGTGCGTTTTTTCCTCGGCGAGGACCATCGAGGAGCATCCTTGATCATTTGGCGAAAAAAGCACGCACGAAACCGAAAAAAACATAGGAAATGGACGTCCGAGCGATGGCGAGGATGGGGTCCAAGCAGATGGGGTCGGAGGGTCGCGCCGCATCGCCGATGCATCGCCGATGGGGCTCGATGTAATGAGACCGCCCGAATTTCTCCACTCTGGCGGCGCCCATGCATCGCCCATGCATCGCCGCTGCGGCGCCATCCTCCGACCTCAGCAACTCGGACCCCATCCAGGATAATTTAGACACTTAAAACAGGGCCATTCGGGGCTGTTGTTTTCGGGCTGCTCCGCAGAACTGATGAGGTCGGTACCGAGGCTCGCGCTGGCCAGAAAAAAACCT
>CAUYUJ010019499.1:156965-164465 GCA_963575745.1 Prorocentrum cordatum
AGTCGGGAATCACCATGATGTAAGACAAGTGCATGGTTCATTCGCACTGTTCTGGCCTTCTGTATTCACCAATGGCGCGCTGCAGCCCTGAAACTTTGCTATCGTACGATCGTTGAGGATTGGGGATAAGCTTCAACTATTTCGCAACTTCTGCTTGGATGTCAGACCTCCTTCAATGTTTGGCTCGCTACAGGTCGAGATCGGCAACAGTTGGGACCATGTTGCTTTGGTAGTGCTAGCCTGGGTGATGAATGATAGTCTGGACCGCAATTCGAATCGTCCTGGTACGGCTGAGTTTGGCCGTCCGTACCCTCTCTTGGTGAGCGCTCTCCGTCCATGGCCATTTCGCTTTCGAGGCTTCTGGCACACCAGGCTTCCTCTGCGCACCCTCAACCAGCATCCTGCTCCGCCTTCTGCAGCGATGGCTCGCGCGTTCATCGCCGTTGTCGCCCTCCTGCTCGCCGGCCAAGGCTGCGTCGCCGACCAGCAGACCACGACCATGCCCGACGAGCGCCGCCTCACGGACACCACCATGGCCGACGACACGACAAGCGCCGCGTCTCGCAATGGCGGCCCCGGCACCGTGCTCTTGGCGCTCATCGCGCTCCTGTGCGTGGGCAGCGTGGCCGCGGCGGCGCTCGGGGGCAACGTTAGGGGGGGACAGGCTCAGAGGGGGATGCATCGACCCCCGAGCGCCCATTGATTGCCGACAGGGGCCTGATAGCCCACCCCGCCAAGGACCGTTCGGTTTCGCTATCGGGAGCCTGTCGCCGATCTATCGGCGATGTACCGCGGATTCCAGATCGATGTTTCCTCCCCTGAGCCAGTCCTCTATCTTCGGCGAACAAGCGGTGACATAAACATAAAAATTCGGAGGCCCGCTCGGATTTCTCGGATCGGCGCTGGACCCCCTCCTTGGCGCGCGGAGCGCGCCAGAGGGTGCGTCAGAGGCGCCGCCAGGGGGCCACAGCGCCGATCCGAGGAATCCGCGCAGACCTCAGAGTTTTTGCGTTGATGTCATTGTTTGCTTCCCTGCCTTAGGCGCTGGACGAGTCCACCACCATGGCCGACGAGCGCCGGCTCACGGACACCACCATGGCCGACGACACCACGAGCGCCGCGGCACGCGGCGGCGGCCTCGGCGCTCTGCTGCTCTCGCTGCTCGCGCTCCTCTTCGCGGGCGGCGCGGCCGGGGCGGCGGTGGACGAGTCCACCACCGCGGCCGACGAGCGCCGCCTGTCGGACACCACCGCGCCGGACGACACCACGAGCCCCGCGGCCCCGCGCGCGGCGCTCCGGGCGGCGCAGCTGGCCGCTCTCGCCGCGGCGCTCGGGCGTGCGGCCCAGCGGTGAGCTCCTTAAGAAGGAGGCGCGGCCGTGGCAGAAGTCGGCCACACGCGCGCGAGGGGCCCATCGGCGGGGTGATCCCGGGTCCCGCTTGCCCAGGGCCCCTCCTGCTAGGCCTCCTGCATGGGGTCCGAGTAGATGGGTCCGGAGGATCGCGCCGCGTCGCCGATGCATCGACGATGCGGCTCGATGTGGAGGCCCTGTTTCCCCACGCCGACGTCGCCGATGCATCGCCGATGCATCGGCGATGCAGTGACGATGCGGCGCGAGCCTTCGACCCCATCCACTCGGACCCCGCCTAGGAGGCCTCTACGCCCTGCCCGCAGCCGGAGCGTGCCGTCCCAAGCCTTCGAATTGGGCAGCCCCGGGGGGCGCCCTGCCCTCGCAAGGCCCAGGGCGGGCGCGCCCCCTCCCCGGGGCGACGCAGCACGAGCGCCGACGCCGCGCACCGGAGCCGAAGAGCGTCGGCGGCGGCTGGGCTCGGAGTGCCCCGAGCGGCGTTGGCTGCGGCGCACGGCCGGGCCGGCCGCGCGAGGGCGGCCAGGGCCTCCTGCCACGAGCGCAGACTTCGGGCGCCCACTCCGAGCGCAGACCAGTTCTCATCCTCCTCCTTCTCCTCCTCCTCCTCCTCCTGTCCTCGTCCTTCGGTTCCTTCTGATCCTCCTCCTCATCCTCCTCCTCCGTGCCCCCCCTGTACAGGCTGCCGTCCGGGCTCAGGGACCTTTGGGTGCAGGTGCCAGGCATCTGCGAGGACCCCGCCCCGAGACGGCCCCACGCGATAGCCGCCGCCACGGCTGTCCGTCATACCCCCGAGCCTGCTCGGCATAGACGAGAACGTGCGAAACGCTCGCTTGCGCGAGCCATCGTACGCATTGCAGGTGCAAAACGATTTCTCCAAGCGCATCATAGCAGACAAGGAGGCATGGCTCAGTCGCAAAAGGTATACTGTTGGTCCTCGCCTGGTGCTGCCTCCACCAAGTCTACTTGGCAGTGCAAAGAGTGCAGCACCATCAACTGGACGGCTCGTGCTACGTGCCGTACCTGTTTCCCGCCCATGTGTCCCGACACTGTCTCGAAGAAGACCTCGGACAAGGGCAAGGGCAAAGGCAAGGGCAAGGGCAAGGGCAAGGACAAGTCCACCAGGGCCAAGTCCAGGGACAAGTCCAAAGGCCCTTCCCGAGCTGGAAGTGCTGCCCCGCCTGTTCTTCCGTGGCGTGCTGCAGAACCTCCTCCAGCTCCTGGTTCTACTACGAAGCCGGCCACATCTACGACACCACAAGAGGAAGACTCTTGGGAAAGGCGGGCGAGGACGAATGGGACGAGGACGACGCGATCTCCGCCAAGGAGCTCCTCCACATTCGTCCAGCTCTACCCTCGGTGGCAGCTGTTCATCCGATGTTCCGGCCCCCATCACCTTCTTCTGCGACCGACGCCACCAAGGAGGCTTACAGACAGAAGGCCGCGGCCCGTCTCGAGGCCTTCGATACGTTGATCAAGGATCGACACACAGAAGGTCAACCCACCGAAGACGCAGCTCTGGAGTATGCGGTGACCTTGACGATGATGTGCCAGCCTCGTGGCATTGCGGGGCAGATCATCAAACAGGACGAGGCGATCGGCAGGGCCGAGAAGCGGTACCAGAAGGCAGCCGACGACCTCCACGAGACGGAGTACTTGATGGAGACCCTCACCGCGGACGTAAAAAAAGTACCAGCAGGACCTGGCGCACACGAGGTCGGCAAGGGCCGAGCTCCAGGTTCGAAAAGAAGAAGAATAAGAAACATACTAATAATAATACTAATAATAATAATAATCATAATAATAAGAATACTAACGCCAGCAAGCTACTCAAGCGCAGCGCGACAAGACGGATGAGGACGCCGACATGATGTCTCAGCCCCAACAGTCCCAGCCGAGCACCCTGGTCGCCATGGCGCTCCAGCAGGAACATATGACCATGCTCATGGAGCAGGTCAACAACCTCACCAACGCCATCGCGGGCCTGCAGGCGACGGGTGGCCTCCGCGGGAAAGGCGTCCGCCCAAAGGGACTTTCGAGTGGGCTCTGCTGGTGGACTGGCTGCCCCCGCGGCTGCCGAGGCGGAGGCTTCAGTGGCCTCCGACCTCGGCGGACCTGGCGAGAGCACGGCCGCCCCAGCGACGACGCCTGCCCCGTCGGCCCAGGCCCAGGCGACGATGCTCGCCCAGCAGGCGGTCCTGAGCGCGGGTGCACTCCCGCCAGCGGCCGCCATGGCCCCGAGGCCGAGGACCGAGAAGAACGACGACCGGCACGACAACGACATGGACACCGCCAGACGCCGAGAGGGCTCCAATAGCCCAGGACGCGGACGCAGTCGCGATCGCATGGCGGAGAGAGAGGCTGCACAGGATGCCCAGAAGTCCAAGACGACGTTCGGGGGCCCTGTTCAGTCTACGGCGCCCAACGCGGCGTAGCTCCCACTGAGGCCCCCTGCCCACGGGAGCAGCGGCCGCCCTCATCCTAACCTCCTGTCGCCTCAATCCCCCCTTTCCCCATGGTGCGAGTTTCAGAGAGGGCTTACCCAGCCCCCGAGGCGTTTCCCTTTTCTTCCAGTTGCAGAGGCCAGAAACATTATTTGTCAGCCCTGGCGGTTCCAGCTTAAATATTTCCTGCCCGAGATTCTCGAGCAGTATCTCCACCCAGCCACCAAGGAGTGGATTTCCAGTGCCCTTCCTTTCCCCCCCCCCCCACCTCCCCCCCGGTGCGCGTCTTTATCCACGCGGATGGAGCGGGAGGCAGTCAGGCTGCAAGCGTGCCAGCTGCCCCAGCGGCTGCGGCGTTTGTAGTCCATCGCTATCCTGGCGGGGCCTCGCTGCTATTGTGCCCGAGGACCTGAAAGCAGTGCTTCCAGTTCAACAGTCTTCTGATTCATCCGAACTGATGGCTGCAGCGTGGGCCCTGGCATATGTTGCCCAAGGGCCTTATCCCGACGTGCCAGTTGAGTTTGTGCTTGATTCCAAGCGGACCCTCGGCGTCACCTCAGGCCCCCAGCACTTCGATTGCAAAAACTCGGCGTTGATGTCTCTCCGTTCCGTGACCCAATGGCTCGGTGATTCCATGGACCTGTCGTTTCGCCACGTATCTTCTCACAGTGGAGAAGGTTTCAATGATCTTATTGGCACGGTTGCTTGTCCGTCTGGAATGGGTCTACTACAATGCCCACCCTACATGCCTTTTGCGAAGTGTCTATTGGATGCTACCCAGTGCTTGAATTTGGACGCACGAACAAGGCCTAGCAACTCAATGCCTGGAGGCTCCGCCCCCCGAATTTCCGAGGGCCGTTTCCTGGAGGTTCCCGATCTGTTCTCAGGAGGTTACGTTACGAAAAACATGTTTGGAGGATTTCGTCAGCCTCCTGAACCTCGAGGTCCGAAGGGCTCCTTGGAGGTCCCCCTAGTCTCATAATAGAAGTGGGCCTGGCAAGTGGACTTACCCTCAGGAAAACTACCGACAGGTGGACCAGGACCAGCAAGAAACGAATGTCGGCCAGGACGCAAGAGCTCATTGGACTCGACGCGCCAGGCAGACTCATTATGTTGACCAAACAGTTCTCGACAAGCTGGTTATCACACTGTCGCGACCGTCGAGGCCCGTCTCCGTTCCCGCATGCCTTGCCGCGTTGGTGATGTCGCTGTCTATTGCGCTGATTGCACTGAAGATGGCAAGGGCGGCGTCGCTATTTGGGTTAACGTGGGCCACCCTCTGGGGGAGGGTGGGCCGCCACTCTCCAAACAGAACAGCGGTTATCACGCACTCGGCGCCAACGCGCCTTCTCGTGCGGGCGCAGCTTCCAGACGCCAGATGCCCGCATTTGCCGGCCACGGGCCCCGCGAGGCAGTCAAGGGGCCCAACGCCCTGGAGAATTGGTGGGCCCAATCCCAGGCTACCCCACAGCCCCTCGTCGACGGTGGGCACGTTGTGGTTTCATGCGTCGACGCCGCTGCTGAAGTTGGCTCGAATGCCAGTCCTCATGTTGAGGGAGTTCAGGCTGATAACGAGGACCTCCCGGGCGAATGCCTACATCGTTTTTGTTGCGAGCTCGATTTCTGCATCCCCGCCGCCTCCCTTAGCCCCCCCCTGGGGGGCTCGGGGGAACCCTGGGCCAGTTTTGACGGCAAGGTTTCCAAACGCATCGACTTTACAGTGGTTCCTAGGGGGCTCTTGAGGGGGGCCTCTGAGGCGAAGGTTGACCGCGGAGTTGACCTCGCGAGCGCCATGCGCGACCGCGCGCGTGCGTCGCTCAAGTTCGTTCTTCCCACTGACAAGAACAGCTCCCCCTTTCGCTTGGGGTGAACAGGTCATTGACCCCAGGCGCCTTCAGGACCCCACCGTTCGCGAGACCTTCCAGGAATGTTCAAGGATTCTCCCGGGCATGCCGCGGCGCGTGTCACCCGCGCTCCAGCGCGCCGCCCTCGACAGGCAGCTCGCGCAGTTTACGGTCAGCCACCTCCAGCCAGACAAAAAAAAGATAGGGAGGAGTGGCTTCGCCAAGGCACTCTGGGCCAGCTGGATCTCCGAAGGGCCCTCCGAGGTCGCATCGGGTCTCTGAAGCGTCGGGCCCAGCGGGCCCTCCGCGCTTTGTTTTTTTTTTCCGCTTGGGCCGATGTTAGGCCCCCGTTTCCTGTCGCCCTCCTGCCCCAGGGGTGCTCGGACGAAGGAGGTACCTAATCTGTCGGGCAAAGAGAACCAACCCCCTGCGGTCTCCAGGACGAGGCCCCAGACTCCCCCCCTGAGGCTCACCAGGGCATCTGGGGCCGCCTGCGGATCCGTTCCCATGCGGGCTGCGCCTCCCTGGCCAAGAAGCTCCACGGTCTGGTTTGGGATGTCCAGGGCTTGGCTGAGGACATTGACTTTGTTGCTTGTGCTTTCAGGACCATCCTGGGAGCGCAGGTCGACTTGAGGTTCCAGGAGCTTGCGCTCGACAACCTGATTGTCTCCAGCATGCACCTACTTCTTCTGCAGGGTGGCGTGCTGGGACAAGGGACCTCCCAACCTGAGCCTCTCGGGTTGCTTGGTCTGTCTGGCTCGACTGGATCGCGTGATCCAATTTGTGTCCCCAACTATGGTGCAGTGCACGGCCAGGCTCATCGCGTGGGAACGTGCCAAGGACAAGGCTATTCACATCTCGCATGTGACTGCTACGGCTACGTGTGCATTTTCAGCTAAGCAGTCCAAAGACGTTGTTTTTCCCAACCCTCCTGTGTTGGGTACTTGTTTTGAAGAGAGCACTGCGGTCTCCACCTTCCTTCCTTCATTCCTTCCTTCCTTCCCGCCTCCCGCCCCCACCTTCCTTCCTTCCTTCCTTCCTTCCTTCCTTCCTTCCTTCCTTCCTTCCCGCCTCCCGCCCCCTCCCGCCTCCTCCTCTCTTCTCTGGGGGGCTGCGATCTGCGAAACTGTCGCCACTTTCGAGGGCTGCTGGGGTGGCCAGCGGAGTGACGCCCTACGGGGATTCAGATTAGACCTCGCCATCCCTGGGGGGCTGCGATCTGTGAAACTGTCGCCACGTTCGATGCCTGCCGGGGGGCCCAGCGGAGTGACGCCCTACGGGGATTCAGATTAGACCTCGCCATCCCTGGGGGGCTGCGATCTGCGAAACTGTCGCCACTTTCGAAAGCTGCTGGGGTGGCCAGCGGAGCGACGCCCTACGGGGATTCAGATTAAACCTCGCCGTCCCTGGGGGGCTGCGATCTGTGAAACTGTCGCCAGTTTCGAGGCTGCTGGGGGGCCCAGCGGAGTGACGCCCTACGGGGATTCAGATTAGACCTCGCCATCCCTGGGGGGCTGCGATCTGTGAAACTGTCGCCACTTTCGAGGCCTGCTGGGGGGCCCAGCGGAGTGACGCCCTACGGGGATTCAGATTAGACCTCGCCATCCCTGGGGGGCTGCGATCTGTGAAACTGTCGCCACTTTCGAGGGCTGCTGGGGGGCCCAGCGGAGTGACGCCCTACGGGGATTCAGATTAGACCTCGCCATCCCTGGGGGGCTGCGATCTGTGAAGCTGTCGCCACTTTCGAAGGCTGCGTGGGGGGCCCAGCGGAGTGACGCCCTACGGGGACTCAGATTAGACCTCGCCATCCCTGGGGGGCTGTGATCCGTGAAACTGTCGCCACTTTC
>CAUYUJ010019499.1:169465-176965 GCA_963575745.1 Prorocentrum cordatum
GGTGCGTTTGATTGTTTTCGAAAGTCAAGATATGTGCGCAGGGGGGGAGGCGCCAAAGGGGGCTATCTAACATGCGCCTCGGCGTGCATTTTGCATGTGTTTTTAGGTGTGTAGGCGTCAGGGCCCCCAGAGGGGGATCGAACATGGGGCCGGCGGATTCCTCCCGCGTGCAAGTGCGTGTGCGCAGGGGATGGTGCGAGGCAGGTGGTGTCGAATGCGTCTCGTACGTGTGCATTTGGTGGGTGTTGAACATGGAACATGGGGCCAGTGGAGTCTTCACAGGTTAAAACATGTGTGCGAAGAGGGTGGTGTCGAGCAGGCGTCTGACACGCGTATACATGTGTATATATAAGTGATATGTATATGTATACTTGCTTGTATGTATGTATGTATGTATGTATGTATGTATGTATGTACGTATGTACGTATGTACTTACGTACGTACGTACGTACGTACGTACGTACGTATGTATGTATGTATGTATGTCTGTCTGTCTGTCTGTCTGTATGTATGTATGTATGTATGTATGTATGTATGTATGTATGTATGTATGTATGTATTTATGTATATATATATGGCACGTTCTTTCAGTGTGTAGGCGTTAAGGGGGAGGGTTCGAACACGCGCCCAGCGGGTTGACACGTTTAAGTACATGCGCGGGAGGGACGGTGTCGAACAAGCGTCTGGCACCCGTGCATTTGGCATGTGTGTATCTCGCGGGGTGGGTGGAACGTGCAGCTGGCAGGTTCTGCACACGCACACGCTCACACACGTGTGCGGAGGCGGTTGTGCCGAACCTGCGTCTGGCACTTTTATATGTTGCACATTATTTTTACTTTGTAGGAGCCACGGTGGGGTGTCGAACATGCGTCCAGTAGCTTTTACACACGTTCAAGTACGTGTGCGCTGGGCGTAGTGTCAAATGTGTGTCTGGCTCGCGTGCTTTTGGCATGTGTGCTTCACGTGTGAAGGCGCCAAGAGGGGATGTCGAACATGCGGTCGGCGGATTCTTCACACGTAGGAAACCTGCGCGGAGGAGAGGTGTCGAACATGCGCCGGGAACGTGGGTAGGTGCCGAGGGGGGGACAAGCGGCAGGCGGATTCTTCACACGTCCACATTGGTGTGTGGAGGGGTGGTGCCGAATGTCGAACATGCATTTGTCACGCGTGTAGGCGCCAATTGGGGTTGTCGTGAAGCATGCTGCGCCAGCGAACTCTGAACGAAAAAATACGTGTGCGGAGGATACGGTATCGAACATCCGGCCGGCATATGTGTGCATGCGGCACGTGTTTGTGTCTGTGCACATGTGCAGGCGCCGAGCGTGGGTGTCGAACATGCGGCCAGCTGATCTTCACACGTGCAAGGTTGATCTCGGCGGGGGGTTTACGATTGGACCGATAGCGTAGGATCGAGGTCGGTTCGGGGAGGGTGCCCCAGTGTTCTTCGTGCTTGCTGGATGCTCTTGTGCATCTTGGGAGGGTGCCCGTGGATGTTCTGTGTGTTTGGGCTTGTGGAGGGTCTCATGCTCCTGCAGGGTGTTCTCCAGGAGGGGAGAAACGCACCCAGACACAATGGGTCGTCGATTCCCAGGAAAACAGGGGACGCTATGGGAAGTGGGGAGGAGGACGAACACCCAGAACACATGGGGAGATATGGGGAATCCTGGGATTTGTGTTCATCTATGTGGCGCCGCTTCCTCCCTCCTCTTCTCTGCCCAATCCAAGCTCCGCGCGGCCCGCTCAGCTTCGACCGGAAGAGGTGCGCTCTCGACCCGCGGATCAAAACAGTGTTTATTTATGTGTGTGTGTCCCCGGGCCCTGGGGCCCTGCCGCCCCCGAAGCCTCGGCCACGAGCCTCGGCCACGGGCACTGTGCGCCGGAGCCTCGGAGCCCCGTGGGCTCGCGAGGGGGCTCCGGCTCCCAGGCCCTTCCTCGGGGCCGAGGCTCGTGGCCGAGGCTTCGGGGGCGGCAGAGGAGGAGGGGTGTGTCAGCCCTCTCTCGGTCCTTCTGCCCTGGGCCCGGCCGTGTGCGGCACGTCTGCTCTCTCTCGCACGCGCGGTGTGCGGTGCGGCCGCCGCCGCCGCGCGTGGAGAGCGGGCGGCGGCAGCGCCGCGCGGCGCCGCCGCCTCGGGAGGAGAGGAGGACGCAGGACGACGAGTGGCAGGCGGAGGAGGAGGAGGAGGAGGAGGAGGAGGAGGAGGAGGAGAGGAGGGTGAAACAGGAGGAGGAGGAGGAAGGAGGAGGAGGAGGAGGAGGAGGAGGAGGAGAAAGAGGAGAAGGAGGAGAAGGAGGATGAGGAGGAGGATGAGGAGGAGGATGAGGAGGAGGAGGAGGAGGAGGAGGAGGAGGAGAAAGGCGATAACTCGGAGAAGGATGGTGATGCTACTTAGGATGGAGCTGATGCTGATGCTGCTGATGCTGATGCTTATGCTGCTGATGCTGATGATGCTTATTCTGCAGATGATGATGCTGATGCTGGTGCTGATGTGTCTGATGATGATGGTGGTGGTGATGATGATGTTTATGTTGATTCTGCTGATGAGGATTCTTTTGCCAAGCAACTCCATATTAGTGCAACATACAATGCATTCTTTGTACACCCGCCTCAGGCTCGCCTGGCAACGGCTGTGCCGCGCCAGGGTCGCCGAGAAGCAGTTGACTGCGCAACTTCCTTTGGTCTCCTTTCTGGTCTAGGACTGAGTATGCCCACTCTTTTTGGCACCCCTGGTCCAGTCCGTCTCCAGCGTTTCGGCGTGTGGTTGGCTATCCTCTTCAGGACCTGTCACAACCAACCACACGGGGCAGGCCGACGCTGTCACCAACGACACATCTGTTTCCGACTGTGCGAAAACACCACGCGTACCTCTTGAATGCAAAGATACTTTGTGTCTGGTTGTATTATGGGACTCCTTCGCACACCAAAATTGCCAGAAGTGCGCATCGAACGCAGCATCGTATAATATCACGACCGGCGCCCTGGACCCCATCTTTCTATCACGTTTTTCGAGCCGCCTCGACCCGTGATGGTCCCGGGGCCCGTCACGGGGCGGAGATGCCCGGCGTGAACATGACGAACGAACAACATGCACCCGTACCCATCGGTGGGACGGAGGGGGCTGTGGGTGCGTGTTGTCGGATGGGGGTCCCCGCTCGAAAGGACGCACCCCCCAGGATCCGACAACCCGCACCCATACCCATCGCCAGTCCTCCTCCCAACATTCCCCCTATGGGCATGGGTGTGTTGCTCGTTCGCAGATCTCAGGGCCGCTCGTCGCTCGCTCGTCCTCGGCGGGCGATATCCATCGCCAGTCCTCCTCCCAACATTCCCCCTATGGGCATGGGTGTGTTGCTCGTTCGCAGATCTCGGGGCCGCTCGTCGCTCGCTCGTCCTCGGCGGGCGATACCCATCGCCAGTCCTCCTCCCAACATTCCCCCTATGGGCATGGGTGTGTTGCTCGCTCGCAGACTTCGGGGCCGCTCGTCGCCCGCTCGTCCTCGGCAGGCGCCCTGCCCGCCACCCACTGGCCCTGCAGGGCCTCCTCCCCGGGCCTGCGCCCCGCGCTCCCTCCCAGCGGCCCCCCCCCCCGGACCGCAGCTCCTCTGCTCCTCCGCGCGGCTCCCGGAGCTCCGACGACCTGGTTCTTTACCAGCCTCGAGCGTATCCCTGTCCCCAAGATGGACACGCCAAGAGGCGATGACAATCTCAGGGGGTCGCCCTCAAAGCAGAAGGGAGTCCCCAAGATTGGCATCGTGATGAGGAGGTGCCCAACATAGGGATAGGGATGTGTTCCAGGCTGGTAATGGGCCCCCCTCCCCGGGCATGCGCGCCGCGCTCCCTGCCAGAGGCCCCCCCCGGAGCTCCTCTGCCCCGGGCCTCCGCGCGGCTCCCGGATCTCCGACGACCTGGCATTTTTTGTCCCTCCTGGCCAGTCTTCAGCTTCGAGTTCGACCCCTCGGCCGATTTCGATCCCCAGATTCGGGGGCGGACGGACCTCCTACCCTGACGCGTCGATTGAGGAATGGGCCGTTCTCGGTTCGCGAGAGGGCGCCGCGGGCCGTCATTTTTGCGGGTCCGGGTCCGTCGGTTTCGGTCCCAGGCCGTTTTCACTAAGGGGAGGTCTACTAAAGGGAGGTTTGTCCACCGCCGATAGACTGTTCCGATCCCGGTTCCCCCCAGGGCGAGCCGCCGATCGAGCGCCTGGCTCCCACTTTTTGTGGGTTTCCCAGGTGGGGTCCGAGCAGACGGGTCGGAGGAGCGCGCCACACCACCGACGCATCGGCGATGCGGCTCGATGCGGAGCCCGATTCTCTCCACGCCGATGGCGCCGATGCATCGCCGACGTCGCCGAGGCTCACCACCCACCGGACCACCCCAACCCAACCCGAAGGCCCCCGTTCGCTCACCATTCACAGCGGGAGGGGCGTCGGGGCGCAGTGAACAAAGCACACATGCGGAACCCGTACCTCCCCCCAATCCGGCATGTGGGTCGTCGGGTCAGGACGGGGTGGCCTGGCACAGTCAACCCGCACAGCACGGATGGGCAAGCTTCCCAAGGCCACTTTTGCATTCCCACCTCCTCGGCCCATTCCTGGCCGCTTTCGCCGGCCGTGCCCCGCTCGCAAAGTGCCGACATGGCCCTCCGAGGCCCCTGCACCCTCACCGCGCATCCTCCTGCTACGGGCTGGCTGCAAGTGGCTGATGCACCGCTGGTGCATCGCCGATGCATCAGCGCTGCAGCGACGATGCGGCGCGGTGCTCCGGCCCCGTCGGGTCGGACTCCCTCCGGAAGAGGCCTCTCTCTCTATCCGCCTCCCCCTCTGCAGGGGGGCGGGCCCCGTATAGAGGGCCGCCCGCACGGGCCGCGGGCCGCGGGCGGCGCCCGCCCCCCCTCGGCCGAAGGCGCCGCTCGGGCGCGGGGGCGGCGGGGGCGCCCGCCGCGGGCCCGCGGGGTCGGGGACCACGGTAGGGGGGGGGACAGGCTCCAGGGCTCCAGGGGAGGGGGAGGAGGAGGAGGAGGAGGAGGAGGAGGAGGACGGGAGGAGGAGGGGAGGAGGAGTAGAGGAGGATGGAGGAGGACGGGGAGAGGAGAGGAGGAGAGGAGGAGGAGGAGGAGGAGGAGGGAGGAGGAGGAGGCGGAGGAGGGAGGGAGTAGGATGGAGGATGAGGAGTAAGGAGGAGGATGAGTAGGAGGAGGAGGAGGAGGAGGAGGAGGAGGAGGAGGAGGAAGGAGGAGGAGGAGGGAGGATGGGAGTAGGAGGGAGGAGGAGGGGGAGGGGGGGGGGGGGGAGAGGGGGGAGGGGGAGTTGGGGAGGGGGAGGGGGGGGGGAAGGGGGTAAGTGGAGAGAGGGGGGAGGGGGAAGGGGGAGGTGGATGGGGAGGGGGAGGGGAGGGGAGGGGGAGGGGGAGGGGGAGGAGGGGGGAGGGGGAAGAGGAGGAGAGGGGGAGGGGGGGAGGGGGGGCGGTCCTCCAGACTCCGAGCGCCCTCGGGCGCTCTCTCGCTGGCCCCCTCGGCGGCTTCTCTTCTTCTCGCCCATTCCCTTTTTCTCTCCCCCGCCTCGAACACTGCGCTGCTGCACTGCCGCCCGCCGTAGAGCGGCTTCTCTTTTCCTCCGGCGGGGTGCCTGCCCGGCCCACCCCGGCTTCGTCCCGATCGGGCGCCGGATGGCCCGAGACGTGGCCCCCGACCCAAGCAAAAGTGCCACCAATGGGAGTGGGTGGGGGGGATGCAAACTCCGAACCCCACTGACTCGGCCCCCTTCGATCCCCACCCGACCCCCCCCACTCGACTCGATCCCCCCGACTCGACCCCCCCCCACTCGACCCCCCCCCCCACCCGAGGAGCCTGCTCATTCCAGGCGGGCAGAAAAGGGCAGCACCAGGCACCTCGGCATCTGGGTTCCAGCGCCAGGCCTCTCGGCATCTGGATTCCAGCCTGGCCTGCAGGTGCCTGGCATCGCTCGGACGCGTGCATTTTTTCTCGGCGAGGGCGATCGAGGAGCACCCTTGATCACTTGGCGAAACAGCCACGCACGAACCCGACAAAAAGCACAGGGAACGGACGTCCGAGCGATGGCCAGGTCTGGAGCGCTGTTTTTCGGCACTCTGGAGGGCCAGGGGGTCTGGCCCCCCCCCCCCCGATCCTTCCGCCCTCGAGGGCGGGCGGCGCGGAGGCCCGCCGGCGGACCCGCCCCGCCTCGCCAGAAAGCGCTCGCCGCGGGGCGGGCGGGCCCGGGGGGGGGGGGGGCGGGGCGGGGTGGCGGGCGGCCCCCGCAGACCTCCCCGCCGCGCGAGGAGGTCACGGCGGAGGGCTTCTGCTACTCGTCGGCCTCGGGGGGCCCTGCGGGCGAAGGATCGAGGGTCGAACCTGTGTGCGTTTTTAAAACGTGCACGAGTGCGACCCTCGATCTTTCGTCGGAAACGAACCAGTATCCCTCTACAGGAGGAGTATTCAAGAGTAGTGAACTAATAGTCTGGTGGCCATTTTTCGTGCTCTTTTGGCTCGTATTGGTATGGCAATTTTTCGTTTTCCTTCAAGATCCGCCTGTAGGAGGACATGCCCGACCTGAGCCTGCGTGTATGTTTACCGACTGCAGCTCCGCCGACTGCGCGCAGCCTGTGTTGGCCCTCGTTTCGGCGCCCGCGCCGTTTTGAGGGGCTTCGGTGGGCAAGCACATGCCAACGACGTCGCCAGGCCACGCGCAAGACGCTGCCCCGTGCAGGGCCTCCGGAGACGCGGTGATGCTTCCAAATCGTCCTCGGGAAGTCATCCACGAGAGCCTGAGAAGCGTCCAGGACGGCGCGCGTCCACGCCATCCACGATGTTCTCCGGCATGCTTCCGTGAACATCGGAAGCCTCTCGGCCAAAGTGCTTCCACGGGCCGCCGAGAAAAGATGCAGGATAAAACGATCCAGAAGGGGCCACGAGGTCCGGGCCCGCGAGGGCCAGCTGCTCGAGAAGTCGGACCACTGGTTGTCTCGGTGGTGGGAGGCAGGTTGGAAGAGAGGGGTGCTTTGGCCCACCCTTACGTTTAATGGCCTCCCCCTAGGCCTACCATGGCCTACTCGCAGGGCCTGCCCCTCGGCCTACCCTAGGCCTACCACTGGCCTGAGCCGTACTCCTAGGGCCTATCCGTATTTCCTATGATAAAACACCCACACATCACCACCTAACCGGCCGATAGCAACCCCGCCGTCCTATCTGTCAAAACACAACACAAACTCAACTTTCTCCTCGCCAGCATGTCGTCGAGATGCGAAAAGTGTAGCAGGAATTGGACGGAATGAACGTCGCTTGGGTAACCGGAAGCGGGTGGTCGCGTCCTGCCCATCAACAAAAACAATACAAAATCAACGTTTTTCTCGCCAACGTGGACTTTCTTGTCGTCGACGCTGCGAAAAGTGTAGCAGGAATGGGACGCGGCGCACATCGCGCACGGACGCCTGGCAAACCCTATGCGACACCTCCCGTCCTACCTGTCCAAAAACACCGCGACGTCGA